>MQRK01199153.1:3980-18242 GCA_001938485.1 Girardia tigrina
TAAATCCGAAATATAACTGAATACATTTTTCAATTTGTTTTGTGTTTTCCACTATTTCTACGAAATATTAAAGTGGTTTTAAAACTCTAGTTACTTTATGATAACCCTGTATGTATTGTGTATTAATGTCTTGACTTCTTCCTTGTTTTATTGTCAAGGTGAATTACTCTATCGGGTAATCAATTATTGGGAATTATTCAATATTGGAAAGCAACATGCAGATCATCATTCTCACGATCGTCATTAACCCGAGTCTCGAGGTGCAAATTTTAAATGTGACCCCCCGACCGGATGCTCTTTCCCCGTCGCCGGCGTGCCGCAGCCACAAAATAGCTGCGCCCGCTCTTGCACCATCATTTCTGGTAGCAGAGCGTGGTTGCGGCGTTCTGGTGACGGAGGGTGATCTTCTGAATCGGGGGTTTGGATTTTTCTATCGATTTTTTCTATCATCTTCCCCTTGATGGAAGATAATCGAGTGTTTGAAATTATAAATGATTTGGATGATTTTTTATTAAAGATTTTGAAGGAAGGAAATTCCCAAGGTTTGCGCCAGACGTGTGTTGAGTGTGAGAGAGAGTCGAATGACATGCCGTATCATTTTAATAATGGACCAAGCACCCAGGAGCGGCTTGTACCTGGGCTCTCTCTGAATGGTGATGTTGTGTTTGGATGGGGGGGGTGTTTGGTAAGTTTCCTAGCGCCGGAGACAATAATAAAATTATAAGTAATTCAAATTGTCAACCACGATCGAAGGGCCCCCTTACCTGTCAGGTTTTTGTTAGGACCCTTTCAGGCAAATCGATTATTCTACAGGTGGATCCCGACAATTCAATCTAGGAAGTCAAGGGAAAGATCGAGAGAAGAGAAGGAATTCGACTTATCTTCTCCTGGTTATTACTAGGTTATTATTATTATCAAGGTTATTACTAGCACTACGGTGCAGAATTTTCTTACGAATTCATTATTTTATATTCGATAAATCCTGAACACAATAATCCCTGACACGGTTCTTAACTAATTTTCATAACTCTCTTAAATGTTTACGTAATAAAATCTCGTTGAATAATTAACTTGATCAGGCAATAATAAGTCGACGCTAAATAGATAAGTTCAAATGTCGTTTATTCCTTAAAAATTTACTTAAAAATTCTACTTTCACTTTAACTAAATAGTCAGATCAAAGCAAATTCAAAATATTATGAAGATTATTAGAATTCATTTACACGTTAAATCGCAATTCGCTTATAAATCGTACATCATTAAGATTTGTAAATCGTTAAAATTTGTTTATAAAATTTACTTCATTTACTGAAATCGGTTTCACTTTAACTCAATTCTTAAAAATAATGATTAACTTTATAGTCTTTTCTAATTTAGAGCATATAAAAATTCATTCGATAAAATAATTCTCTGAACCATCAAAATTAATTTTCGGATGAAATTACTAAAATCAATTCGAAATTATCAAAATACTAAATAGCAATAAATTTATTTTGGTTGAATAATCTCGTTTCGACTTTTAATTCGCGGTACGAAATCAAACCCCCTCAAAAGTCATAATTATCAATCGAATTATATCGCAACGATCGTCTTTCAAAGTTAACAAGAACGTTCACAGTTCCTAACTACGGTCGGTAACTAAAATAATAAAGCTCTTAGTGCCTTTCTCGATCTTCCGCAGTACAACCGTTTACTCTCAGGGGTGTATCTCACTGCACTCTACTTGGTGTGAAGCATTTGTTCTCTTATCGGGTACGTTTTTATTACGTTTATTAATTTTCTTGACGGATTGTTTTTAGTCTTATCCCGGCGTACAACATCCCTCTGGGTGATCGGGAGTATCTCAAACTTAATTTGTAATGTTATGGTTTCAAAATATATGTATTATTCTTGTGATTTTCGCTTTTTCTTTCTTTGTTACTTGTTTTATAGTTGATAGTTAATATTGGGCCGTAGTGTTATAATGAAATAGTGTTCTTTCTTTTATTTTTGCTTTATTTTTATGATTATGCTTTCTTATTTTTATGATTCTAATTTCAATTTCTCGACCGCAACAAGTTGGAAGACGGCAGATCTATCCTGGACTACGACATCCAAAATGGATCAACGCTCCATCTCCTTTTAAGATTGAGAGGAGGGAGTGATCGGGAAACTACCAAAAAGGACACTTTGGAAGACGAATGGGAAGAGAAAAAAGAAAAAAAGGCAGCCTGGAAGAGAAATTTAACACACCGCAAAAATCAGGCATTGGAGGAGTTGAACTTTCATTTGGGATCCCAGAGCTGTTGCGAGCTAAAATAAGGAGCTGTTGAAAAGGAGTTCGAGAAAGCAATGAAGATATCAAAATTCTTGGGAAATAATTTCTAATTAAAATAATGTAATAATTTTACAATTGCAGTTTAATAAATAATTTTCGAACAATCATAGTCTCAAAAACATTTAAAATATCAATCTTCCATTAGATCAGCATAGACATTTCTAACACATCTTAGCAAATAATAAGAACAAAAATTGTTTTAAAAAATATCTTAATTATTTTAACTTTCCATGGAAGATTTTTGAATGTTTTGTAAGTAATGAGGAATAATTCTAAAATCACTTCTCGTACAGAATCTCAAACCGCTTCAAGGAAAGTTTTGATTAATTTAATGAATTGATAATAATTAATTCTATATTATTAAACATTGTATGGCGACATTTAAGATGTTATTGTATGTAATTCATAAATATTACTTCAAATAAACCTGTTTTACTTTAGTGAAAATAAATTTCATTGTGTTGTGACCGGACAAAGAATTAACATGTATTGATTAAGTGTACACATAAAACTCGTCAGGTATAATTTAATAAGTATAAAATAAATGTAAAATAGTATAAAGGTAAATACGAAATAATACAATATGAATAGTACGAGGAACTTTGGGAGATGACGCAGGCCGACCGCAGTATGCGAGGGGCACACGGATTGACATATGTTTATATCCTCGAGACTCTTCGTTCTATATAACCTAAATAACAATTCTCGAGTACTATTTACGACCCAAGAAGGAAACAATTTCTACCCCTCAGGAACTCTGCTACCAGTTGGGCCATACTCGATGTATTTTACAGGTACTATCAATTCAAACTGCAAGAATTTGCCTGATAATAATTTATTCCATGGCAAATGATTCTAAAATTGGATTTCTGAAGTATAAGCGAAATTTGTTATCCGAATTAGCCAGAAAGTCTTTTGTTGATTTAGGAGTTATATCGTATAAAAGAAAACGCCTGGCAGACCAGTTACAGAACCATTGCCTTTCCGACTGAAAAAAAGACTGCATGCATCTAGTGAATTGCGATGACAAATCTAGGGAGTGTAAGGTATGCAGTAGCTGTTCTCAAGGTTGCAGGAATAGAAGAAACAATCTACTATTGCATAAGTTGTCCAGATCATCCACATCTGCATGCAAAAACACGTTTTGCAAAATATCACCAACATTTGAACTATAAATCATAAACTACGGATTTCATTGTGTTATAATGACTGAACACGTAAGTACAATGTGTAATTATAATGACTAAATGTTGTAAAATGTTTTCCTAAAATAAACTGGTTACTTAAAATAACCCTTAAAATATATCGTTAAAAAATCCTTTTTCTCAAAGTTTTTGGTATTTCATTTTTATTTGAAAAATAATTCCGGACATAAAAGGTTAAAAGATTAATCGGTTTCAAAAATTATCAAACATGCCCTAATTGCGAAAGCTCTACAACATAAATTCGAACATTTCAACTCATCACACAGAACGTTAGTGCTGATTGTCGACAATCATTTACAAATATTATTGTGCCAACAATCATCCAGAACAACTTTTTTCTCTTTTCAAATCTCACAATAAGAAATCTTCTCCGGGAAAATCTAACATCACCTATACATATATACTATATTGCAATCCGGATTTCTCTTCTCGCTTTATTCTACAGGATTATAGAAACAGGACAAATTCCGGATGCCTGGAGACAATTGAGAAACTTTGAAAAAAGGTTATTTAGATATTATTAGCACCCTATTGCTTTCTTAGATTGATTTTCACAGCAGCACGTGAAAGTAATATCCAACAATGGTGTCTACACAACAAGCTCCTACACCCCTTCCAAAAGAGTCTGGCACCTTTGTACAGAACACAACTTCTTAATACATGCAATCCTTGACAAATACGAAAATGAAATTAAACAGAAGATTCTTAGACATTGGATATGCATTCGGAACAATCAATATCGAAGTCATTTTAGATTTCCTCAATGGGACTTCACAATATTCTCATACGACAATTATACACTAACTGCTTTCATCGGGTTTGCAGTAAATTAAAAAAAGGCGTGAATTCAAAATATCACACTCGAATGTTGATGATGCAACAATCATCCATTAGATTTATTGATGTGTGGTGCTCCGACGCCAGCGATTGTTGTGAACAATATATATTAAAAGCGTTCTGTCTTTTTATATTCAACTTCATTGGAAGGATCGCTTATCATTCATGGTTGTGAATGTTGACCGATTGGACGTGATGGCCGCCATTTTAGATCTTCTGATAAGAATGGGACTTTCACCATCTTCTTGCAATCTCATACGACAATTATACACTGACTGCTCTCATCGGGTCATTGTGGATCTACGAAAACACAAGATATCCTTGTCAAATTAGGAGTACGTCAGGGCTGTCCCTTTCCATGATACTTTTCAATATTGGTATCAATCCATTACTCTTATTCGATAAAATCTCTGCATTTGGAACACTGATAGTGTAAGAGAGTGTCGTTAATTTTTTATTTTCGGAAATAAGAATTTTGGGCTTTTAAAAATTTTGAATTATAATCGAAATTAAAAAAAATAATGGAAATAGAATTTAAAAATAAAAGAATGAAAATTTGTTTAAATAACAAATTTAAACTGTGATAGATTAATAAATTTTGCAAGTCTTAATTTCTTTTTGATTTAGAATCGATGATAATTCCCAACCTAACAGATGGAAAACAATTTAATCACTGGATTAGCATTAGCAGATGACCTAGAAACTATATGAGATATATGAGAAACTATTTGTTCTTTGGATATTACAACTTCCGACTTCTGAATTATATCTACAGTCGATTCATTCTTGCTTTAGACTGATATAGCTAATGATCCGGATCTGAAGATTCTGTCTGATCGGCTTCGGAAACGAACAAAAGGAACCTTACCTCAGTCTATTGCTCAGTCTTTATCTGATTATCTAACAAATAATGTTGGACAATATTAGACCGGCTATATATCCAGAACTATTATTTCATTGTCGAAAATTCCTAGTTACAGTCGTAGGGAACAACCAGCCACTTCTCACACTATTTGTTCTGTAATAGATCAACAACCTATTAATGATAAATTTGTATCAAAACCTCAGTCTCCCAAAATAATAAATATTTCCCAAAAGATAAATAATAACACAAATATTATCAACAATATTCAAATCCATGTGGATCCAGTGAAACAGAATAATCTTGCAGATCTGCTACATAATAATCTTTCGACAACTCAATTGGATTTCAATTTAAACTTGCTATCCCAAATCATCAATCTCAATTCTAAATCAAAATCCGAAGAGTCAGCAAAATCGATCATGATGGATCAAGAAACAATCAATCAATCCAACCAAACCTCAAATTCTATTCCAAGTATTCAATGCCGTAAAAGCCTAGGCAAACCGATACCCAAAAACACAAATATGAGCTCTGTGTTATTATAAACTCTGACTTATGTCAATTTGACAAATCAATAATAATATCAAAATAATGAAGTATGGACTGGTCGAATTATATCTTTAAACAAAAAGATTGGATCTGGTTCGATCAAACGCCGTGACAATAAACCAGTTTTCTTCAAAATAGACAGAGTCCAACCACAGTCTATTTTATATATAAGCCCAGGGCTCTCTGTTATTTTTAACTTCGTAGAAAAATGAAACAATTTGAACGATCCCAACAACTCTACTTTTCTCACTGCGCACAATATATACCATGTTCAAGATGCCGAATCTTTCCATAGAAAATAAACTCAATATTCTTTTCTATGGTAAAGATATTAAGAAATTGTTGGGGGACATTATAAGAACTGACGGTATAATTATATATGTATATATATATTTAGATATATAATATATATCTAAAGGATCCCTTATCTTATGGATCCCTTGATTACTAAACAACTTCACGCAGAAATAATTATCAAAGCAAACAAGATAAAAGACATAATTGTAAGTGAAACTAGATTCACCAATCTTTCAGATATTGTAGAATACGATCAATCATATACTAAGCAATCAAATTCTTACGACTGTGGCCCATTCATTTGTGCATTCTCAGAGAAACTTGCTGCCGGAGAACCATTAACCGAGATTGATGCCCTTTGTATTCGGTTTTTAACATTCTGTCACCTTCCAGAAACGACTCTTGCACCCCTACTCGAAGGCGGTAGTGAATTGGATTCGAATCCAATCAGAAGCAATATTAACATTGCAACATATTCCTTCACACATGCAGAATCAAAAATGACAACCATTGTAAACCAATCCTCTTAAAAGCAATATGTACCCACAACGCAGAGTTTCTAGTTGAAAAGGCTAAATTACCAGATTTTCAAAAAACACATATCCTCCTTCCTCTTCTTATCAAAAATTCATATTGGGTTCTTATCGCCGCTAACTTATGAAACAGTACAATTTGCAGTTCAGCAGCTTGCATTGCATGACAGATATCTGAAAATCTGCAACAATCACAATGTCAATCGAGTGACTTTGCAAGTAACTCTGGTCCTTTAGTATGCGGATACTTTGAAGCTATAGCAAAAGGAACATCTCCAAACAATATCCACATTGATAGAATAAGGAGAACGTGTAATGCACTAGAAAAGAAGTTCACTACTAACATATCAATTCAAAGGTCACCAGATTACTAGTACTATCCCGACTAAAGCAATTATCGAAACACGAAGATCATTAGCAAACAATTTGTTATCACAAATTCAAACAATACCCATACCAGAGGCTTTCGATACCACAAATCACAGTCATACACACAAACACAAAAATGCACTTATTGGCAGAGAAAAATTAATTAAAAATGCTAAAAATGGAGGCTCACAATTTGATTAACTATATTTCCAAATTAATCACTGAGCAGAATTCATTTTAATCGCCAACCAAACGAATCAAAACGGAATAGAATAAAGGAATACATTGTTCGACTTTGTTCATTAAAAACATTTATTTCATTGACTGATTTTTATACTATTCTCTATTCATTTATATATTTAATTTATTGATTTTATTTAATCAAATTAATTTATTTAATTATTTTAATTTATTAATTCAATTATATATTTTATTTATATTTTCCTGAAACTGGCAACAATGTTCGGTCAAATCGGCTAATTTCTGCTCCAGCAAGATATCTACAAATATTATAGTGCCAAGTCGGAAGAAAAGTCACTTCACCCTGAGGTAAGTGCACTTCTTGTCAACAAGGTCCAAGTATCAGTTTTCAAGCAATCACACAGGAACAACTTTTTGCAATTTTCAAATCTCTCAATACGAAATCTTCTCCGGGAAAATCGAACATCGCCTATGCAGATATACTATACTGCGATCCGGATTTATCTCTTCATCTTGCTTTATTCAACAGGATTATAGAAACAGGACAAATACCTGGAGACAATTGAAAAACTTTGAAAAAAGGTCATTTAGATGAAGTATGTTCTTGGCGCCCTATTGCTAAGTTATTCACAGCAGTACTTGCAAAGTAACATCCAACAATGGTGTCTATACAACAAGCTCATACACCCCAAAAGAGTCCTCATACTCCAAAAGAGTCTACGACAGACGCTTTTCAATAAACTAATTACCGAATATACTGCAATTGCTCACTCCTCTAACACCATGGCAAAAACTACACGCCATAACCATTAATATACACTCGGCTTTAATCTTTGCCTTCCGAAACTTTTTGATCCCAGTCAGTCAAATTAACGGAAAAAAAAAGAATAAAAATGCCATAGAAAAACGATTTCGAGATGGATCATTGAGCTTCCAATTCATATCTACACGCACGCAGGGATCCTGGTGGAGTTGGACTAACTTCTATTCTTCTATAATTTATAATAGGTCCCTGATGGCTAGCGGTTGGGATTCCTGGTTTTCACCCAGGCGACCCGTGTTCGACTCCCGGTTAGGGAATACTTTTTTGATATTTGTTCTATTTCTTCTCCTTACAATGGAAATGTTTTCAACTTTTCCAAATATTTATTGTGTCAAACTCAAAATTTAGCAAAAGCATTTTTCTTAAGACAACCTATATGTAGGTTGTTGTTTGTTGATTTTGATATTTTTTTTGAAAATGAAAAATGCGCAAAAATGACTTTGGTTGAATTTAACAAGACAAGATGATTAGAAAAGTAGATTAGATACGATAGAATAAATTGAAATGTTTTGCTTGTGTGAAATAAATACATTGAAATTGAATAATGGAATTTTTTAATCAGTCCCGAATTACGTCATCATCGCACTCAAATCCTATTACATTATCGCTTAATCATCGTGATTACGTAGATGTCAAAACAGTCGAGCGGAATACAAAATAGGTTAATTCTGCTCCTGTTTTTTCGGATTTTCGAGAAAAATGTGATTTTCCCACAGATTTCCTGATATTTATGGAGCGCTTTATGATTTTCCTTCAACTCTAATTTCTCGCTCAAATATTCGGCTTCGTCTGACGAAGAGTTAGAATTATATTCACATTTCTATTGTCTATTTTCTTGCGTCATAAATCAGAATACATTCAGACGCTATGGTAAAAAACGAAGAGTGCGAATTCACAGGAGATAAGAGAATTGACTTGATTTTAATATACGAAAGTAACTCGACGATCCTGTTAGTCGATATCAAATGCCCATAACAGACAGACGAGAATATCGATTGAGCTGATGAAGCTAATAAATTCTACTGTGCAGACCTTGCATTTGGAATTCGATCAGTCATGCCTAGATGGACAGTCAGAGTACTTACTATTGCAGTTGGAACTCCATGAACATAGTCTAAACTAAATACAGACACAATTAGAACTATTGGCTTCAGGAGCACCACAACCGAAACAATTGCCCGACAATGTGTCATTTCAAATATTAGATGGAGTAATGCATAGTGGAGGTACCATAGAGATGGAATGACAAAACTTTTTCAAAAATGACAAACATTGAAATCATCCCTTCTCTCTGTGAAATAAAACCTGAGACCCAAATCAATATACTCAATGAAGATACCGAAGACACAAAATCCATCGCATACGAAGAAAAATGGGTCAACCTTGATGAGCTTTTTGATGATTAAAGAAAGTAGAAAATTTCCAATCAAAACATATTTCTGTACATACATGCATATAATAAAACTGGTAAATCAAAAAATTAAAATTTTATAAAAATTTCTTTATGTAGACAAAAAAATCTACTTTTCCAAAGTTTTTAAAATTTAAAAATTAAAGAAATAAAAATTAATAAGTTACTTATAATTTATAAGTAACAAATCAATAATTATAATTACAAATCCAAGTAAGATAACAAAAATTGAGGTTTTAGATAAAACATCAAAGCTCTGTAAAAAATTCAGTTATCAATTTACAATATCTTGAAATTAATATTGTTCGGGAACTCCGAATTTTTCGTTTTTCCCGATTTTGTGATCTTAAAAAGTTTTTTTTGATCAAATTTTCACATAATCATTTATTGTCATCGAAAATGAGTAAGTGTACAAAATTTGAAGAAAATGGATTGAGTAGAAGGCCTTCAAAAATAGGTTTCTAAATTCCATGTATACATATATACATAGAAAGTGAGATAATAAAAAGAATGGAAAAAGAACTTTATTTCTCATGGGAATCCAAAACAAAGCCTGTAAAACAATTGCTGATGTCTGTAAATACAAATCGAAGTAAGATAAAAAAATTGAGATTTTAGATAGAACATCAAAGCGCTTAAATGCAGTTAAAGATTAAAAAACAGTTTAAAAACAGATTAAAAAAGAATTAAAAAACAGATTCAAAAAACGATCTCGATCATCCGAAAAGCAGATAGAAACATTAATCAATTGTGATATTTTAATTATCCCGAAAAAAATCATAACTATTTTCATGGACAAAAAATATTTTATTTTTTGATAAGCTTATTGTAATAAGCTTTTTTTTACCTTGTATTAATGCAAGTTCTCCAAAGAGCAAGAACCGATTGAAAGTTTCTTTCAAATGGAATTGTAAATTTAAATGTTAAATACAAATTTATAGTTCGACTCCGGGACAGATAATAACTTTTTGATATTTGTCCTATTTCTTCTCCTTACAATGGAAATGTTTTCAACTTTTCCAAATATTTATTGTGTCAAACTCAAAATTTAGCAAAAGCATTTTTCTTAAGACAACCTATATGTAGGTTGTTGTTTGTTGATTTTGATAATTTTTTTGAAAATGAAAAATGCGCAAAAATGACTTTGGTTGAATTTGACAAGACAAGTTGATTGGAAAAGTTGATTAGATACGATAGAATAAATTGAAATTTTTTGCTTGTGTTTTTCATTCAGATTAATTTTTGTCAATTTTTAGACCATTGAAATGGAGTGTCAAGTCGACAAAAATGAGCATTTCCGATACCATCTATTGTTTGCGTATAATCGAGGCGACAAAGTCGCAGACGCTGCCCGAGAGCTTTGTGCTGTATACGGAGATGCTATAGCTGATAGAACCGCTCATGTTTGGTTCGCAAAATTTAAAATTGGCTATTTTGACCTCAAGGATGCACCTCGTTTAGGACGACCAAATGAATGCGATGAAGAGCGTTTGAACAAACTTTTGCATGAAGACGTGCGTCAAACCACTCGAGAATTGACGGAACAAATGGATTGTGATCAAAAAACTGCCGTGAACCACCTGAAACCACCTGTCAGAATCCGAAAACTCACAAATCATAGCCTAACCCGCCCATCAATCAAGACGAAAAAGTTCCATTTCAACTCCATCTCAAGTTACCAAGAAACAGAATCAAAACAGCCCAATTCCAATTCAATCAACTTCTTGATTAAGCCCATCATACCCGGTCCCTAGAGCCAATCCTTTTACCGAAGGTACGGATCTAATTTGCCGACTTCTTTACCTACATTGTTCTAAGACTATCTGGTCTTAGTTCATTAGCGAAATTAGTTCCGTAACCCGATCGAGTCGATAATCAAATTAATTAAATTACACAATAACCTCCATCGGTGTTTTCAATAAAATAAGAAATCTAATGCGTTTCGTTAGTTAATATCATTATTTTTTGAATGAATGTTTTTAATATGTTCTTGAAAATAGCATAATGCCATTCATATGTGGTAATTTTTTTGAAGTAAATAAAACTAGTGACACGCTCAATTTTTAATCAGCTCACCTTATATATTAATTTATAATTAATTATAAAAACATAAATTTTAATATTAAAATCAAATTATGATTTATTAATAATTTTTAATTATGGAGTTTTCATTTAGTTCCAAAAATGAAACCACTATAATGGAAAATTGATCTATTTTTTAAGGTACAGAGCAATTTATTCCCCATAACAACAATTTAGCAATACTTTTTGATCCGTGCAAACGTACTCCCACCCGACTTTTTACACGAGAAAGCATTTAGTTTCTATCCAAAATGAAATATATATCAGTATGCCAAGAAAGCAAAATATAATCAAAGCACCTTAAAAAAAGTGGCTATTATCATAACAAAGTCTAAAAACGATTCGTTTTAGTAACTAGAGGTGGGCACGTTTAGCGTTTATCATTCAAAAATAATATTAATAATAATATTGATGAAAATAATATTTGTTGAAATATTATTCAATTATTTTTGAAATGAAATTACAATAAAAGTAAGATTTTTATATAATATTTATTAACATAACATTTATTTCAAGAATTAAAATGTTTTGCAGTGAATATCTTTCTTTACAAGGCAGTCAACAAGGAATTTACACCCGTTTACAATGTTTAAGGGCCCTTTAAGATTGATTAAGGACACTGGATATATTTGGTACTATTTATAGATATATTGGGTATACTATTTCGGATATATTATAAAAAAATGAGTGTTGATTTTGTCAGGGTAATAATTATTGCAGGAGCCCTTGGTACTCTTTTCGCCTTGGCCAGCATCAACTTAAAGGAACATTAAAGGAACCTGTTTTTGTGAATATAAATTTGAAATTTATCTTAATTGTCCTTTCTGTCACGGAATATATAAATATTCGTAGACATATGCTTTTTAGAAACGTGCAGGGAAGAAATTATCATTTCATAGTTTATTTTCAAATCAAAATTGCAAAAATCGTTGCTCGATGAAGAAGTGAAAAGCATTCACCGAAAGATCTTGCAAAGAATGCTCGAGAAAGGAAAGAAATTATGGAATAAAATTGTGAATGAATTAGCATTAGCTCATGCATCTTTGTATGATGTAAGTGATGATTTTTGCATTGATCTATAATCTAAGGTTTCTATTGATTTGTCTAATATTTTTTTTAAAAAATAAAATCGATTGGCAGAATAAAAAAAACTTTTAAATTTACGTAAATTATTTGGTGAATTTCAAATACAGTTTTAAACTTAAGTGATGAAACTTTAAATGAGAAAATGATTTTCAAATGTTGTGTAATCGATTTAAAAAAATACTGGGAGAGAGTAACGTGTGAGGCCGTATTAATAAGATCCATGGATCCAAACATCAAATACACAACTTCTCTGTTAAACATTTCAAAAAGAGCATTTGTTGCATAATTACCATTCTCATATATAAGCTGCAAAAGGTAATGTTAATTTTAGTCTGAAGATGGCGGGTAATCATTCGAAATGAATTACAAAACCAAAAATAAATTTTGAAAAATGACGTTCAGTTTTTAAAATAATATATTTGTATTAAAAGAACGATTTTTATATTACCCCCAACAAATTGTGTAATCAATGTAGATATTTTTCATTGCCTATAAAATTTATTTAAACTAACTCTTCATAAAATTAATTTATTATTTCATTTAATTTTATAGTTCCTGGAGGAATTTTTCGGTGATTTTTTGGTAAAATAACAGATATATATCAAATTTTGTCAGTTCTGGAAATAAGATAGTAAATCTGGTTGAAAAAAACAAAAATGAAAATAATAAATTTATAATATTAAATTATTTAATTTTATGTTGATTTAGTTTAAGTAAATTTTTAAGGAAGGAAAAATATCTACATTGATTACACAAATTGTGGGAGCAATATAAAAGTCGTACCGAAAAGATGATACCATATAAGTTTTCGGAATTGCATTCTGAACACCAAGAGCTGCAGCTATTATAATTTTATTGTTTTTTCAGTTTAACTTTTTTCATTCAACCAGTATACGTCAATGTTGAATGATATCGGGTTCAGATGATTGTCGCAAGGATATCTGGGACAAAATCGTTGTACGATTAAAAATCATTTCCACAAATATTTCTAAATAAAAATAAAATTCTAAAGTAAACCATCTTTTTCTGTACTTGTTATCTTCGAAGCTCGCTAAGTATTTTTCTCCAATTTTTTAATCAACTTGATTCAATTAATTAAATAATTACGAATCATGAACATAAATGGAGACATATATTAATTAAAACAAATTATTTGTGTTTTTAGTAAAATATAAGAAACTTTTTTAATATTTTAAAAATAAATACAAATATATTTTAAGTGCTTGACGTTCGATTATTTTAAAACATTATTTTTAATCATTAACAATATTTTTTTGTAAAAATAAATTAAGTAAAAAATATTTCCCGTGTTTACTTGTTAGTGAACATTACAATATCTTTTAATCACACGCTGTTTGAAGAAACGCGAGTGTACGACTTTCGGTTAGAAAAGTCCGCATGAAAATACTCAAGTTTTAAAAATCAACGGGTAAATTTAAGGAAAAAAATTCAGAATTTAAAATAATATTTAGAAAATATTTTCAAATCCGGTCAACAGGTACCGGAATTTTCTGAGAATATACCTAGAAAAATGTTTTTTACAGTAAATACAGAAAAAATATACCGCCTAAATTTTTCGAAAAATCGTATTAATTCTTTTAGCAAATTCTCAATATTATCAGTAAAATCATTTTGAAGAATTTTTTCAAAAGCTTTATGAAAAATTTTTAATTTTTAAAAAATGTTA
>MQRK01199165.1:0-13900 GCA_001938485.1 Girardia tigrina
AAAAAATGTGTTCAAATATCTCATTGAAATAAATTTTCTTGGTTCGTTTTAATAAAAACATTCCATTGATTATTACTGTATATATTTTGTTAGTTAAAAACACATAAAAGTAAAAAAAAATATGTCGCGGGAGAGGAATGAGGGAAGGGTGTGCCGCGAGATTTTTTTTCCATTTTAGTGTACCGTGAAATAAAAAAGGTTGCGGACCACTGAATTAGAGCTTTAGGTTTCGAATTACGACAAGGAATAGATATGCATTTGAAAAATGATGAGACAGTGATCTCAGGATGTAAATAAATATGCGAATTAGACCCTTATATAGACAAACATAAGTATGAAGAGGCAGAGAGTTTCTCAAATGCAAAAGAAAAACTCCAGCTCGTAAAATGTACACAATTGTATAGATGTATAGAAATCTTTAAAATGTGTTTATGGCTGGGAAATGGAACATTGGGAAGACCTTGTTAGTTAAACATCGAATTGAAACATTGGGGAACCAATATTACAGTAACCTCGACGATTACCCAATCATTAAGAAAGCCATATCGAGGGAGCAATTAAGAATTTAGAGCAACATGGAATAATAGAGAAATGTTCCTCCCAATGTAACACACCGATGGTGTGCATCTGGAAAAAAGACAAAAAAGAGATTCGATTATGCTTGGATTTTAGATTATATAACCAGGTCACAGAGTTGTCAGCATTCCCCATGCCAAACATTTACGAGATGCTGGATTCTTTAAAATGACTGAAATTGATTTAGGTAATGCATACTGTCAAGTAGAACTAGAGAAATCTTCCAGGTTAAAAACAGCCTTCTCCACAAAAACAGGACAATTCTGTTTTACTAGAATGCCGTTCGGTATTGCAGCAGCTCTAGCAACCTTCCAGAAACTGATGACAGATGTTCTGAAAGAAATATATGGAAAGAGGCTTTGGTGTATCTAGATGATATTTTAATATTTTCAAAAACTGAAAGAGAACTAATGGAAAAATTGGAGAAAGTATTCTCGAGAATATAGAAAGCAAGACTACGAATAAATCCAGACAAATGTAGCTCTCTGTCACACAAACTGCGATTTTTGGGACACATCGTAAACAAAATGGTATAAGGACAGACTCAGAAAAGATTAAAACGATTGCGAAATACTGTAAAGAAGTTGCGCAGTTTTCTCGTTATATGCAATTATTATCGGAAGTTTATAAAGAACTACTCAGAAGTTTAATTATATTGTGCCGACGGTGTCAAAGAAAACAGCTTAAATCAACTTAAATTTTGTATGTTTATTTTAAGATTAATCAACTTTCGAGTCGACCTACTTAAAGACCAAATTGCCCACCAGTGGGGTGTAAGCCGAAAGTTGAGAAACAATGTTTTAGATCATATGTTTTATTTTCAAAAAATTTTTATCGTGAAAATGTTTATAAAATATTACTATACAGTGAAACCTGGTTTAACGAAAAACACGGGGATCGAGAAAATAATCGTTAAAACGGGATTTCGTTATATCGGACTTTGAATGTAATGGCCGATCCATCCCTAAGTTTATTTACTATTCATTTTTAAAATTTAAAGAATAAAAATCCTTTATTTATACTTTATTTAAAATATTTCGTTAATCAAGTCCTAAAAACCATACAGTGTGGTTTGACATCGTCAACTTAAGGCAGATTTCGCTAGAGTGGCTTCTAAATCTACAACCGAAATGATTCCAGATATTCCGTGTTTATTGCAATACTGATGGATTACATAAGAGCTCGTCATCCACAATCGCAATGGCAGATTGAACTGACTGTAATTTAATTAATACTCAGCGCTGTAATTTAAATTATTCCAGTTCAGAAAACTCAGAAGACACCCGAGAATATTTCAGAAATTACAGTTGAATCCATAGAAAATATTAAAAATCTAAAGGCAAATGAAGAAAAATTTAAATTTGGAAGTAGAATAAAAATATATTAATTTGATATGTTTATTTCATATTAGATATATAGAATTAAAATAGAGCTTAAAATGAAAGCCCATAACAGCCCATAAATTTACCATTCAATGCACAAAGTTAAAATTATCTTAAATAAATTAACCTAAATATGTTGGTCGATCGAACAATCAAAACAGAATGTAATTTCACTAAAATGTATTTTTCATACTTAAATGTACTATCAGTTTAAAATATTTAAACAAAATAAGATTAATAAATTTAAATTTATTAGTTTGCGTATAAAATAAAAAGAGAATGGGTGTATCATAGGTAAATTTTCGTTAAGGCAGGGTTTTTATTTTGTAAAATGTGAAGGCAACGTTCGTTAAAATGGGGTTCGTTAAAACGGGGACTTACATACATATCATGTACGGAGTTGCGACAGGGACTTCACTATTCTTTCGTTAAATCGGGTTCGACTATATAATCAATTTAGAACGTTGATTATAGAGGAAAGTTTTGTTGAGAAATTCCGTGGTTGAGAATGCATAAAAGCCAATGTCAACGTTCCTAATAGAGTCAATCGAGGTCGACTTTTTAGTAAAAAAACTAAAAATTGATGTTTTTCTAAATGTAAATATGAGAACATATAGTTAGTTGCTACATATAATTAAACGAAACCTTAGAATGTTAAGATTTCCTAAAATTAAGTTAAATAAATTATTAAATGGCTTCAGTTAAAAATTATTTTGTTGAACTTATGGGAAAAGCGGAATATGACTGAATGAAACATTCGAAAACATCCCATCATACTTTCTAATAAAATTGAAATAAATAATTAATCCATAAATATGAACATTTCGGATTCCCCTTGTCGTACATCTCAATGAATTACATGAACAGAATAAATGTAGATCGAATGAATATATAATCTATTCTCATGTACTGCTCTTTCTATGCGACGCAATTTAGATAATACGGATCATTGTTCGATAACTGGAAATTGTACACCATCAATACAATCCCGATGAAATAGTTTTATAGAATAATCAAAATATGAGTCTGTGAACAATGAATACTCATTAGCGAGATGTAGACTCAATCTCACTATTTACCATCAGAATTAATATACACAGAACTGTTAAAAGACAAAATTCAGTATTTTTTGCTATTGTGAAATAAGTAAGAATCTTTAAAAAGCTCACAGAACAGGAAAATCTCATCCGCACCATTTTTTCTTTTATATTTCCTATATTGTCTTATTTTTTATTTGTGAATGTTTAGTTAATTTTATGAGAAACTACTTTTTTTACAGTCAAATGAGATGTAGAATTTAATGTTTTATATAAAAATCATCTTATATGTACAAGAGACAGACAAACTCAATTTACCCCCAAACCACTTTAAGACCTTAATAGGTTTATAATTTCTAAGTAGAGTTCCGAATGCAAACGTGGTCTCTATGTGAATTATTTGAATGAAAGGATTATGACGAAAAATTATTAATTATACTTTGATGGATGAAATAAATATTTGTATTGATAAAATATCAAATTTCTTACTTGGCGACCTAATAATTTTCGTGATTTATCAAAACACTAATGTTTCGATTGGATCAGTGAGAGTTCTGCTGACAGAACACATAGAGAAATTTGAGAGTGAAGGGTGCAAATGAAAACTGATATTAATTTTGGGAACATCCCCATCGAGAGGATATTAAATTTATAATTTCCCAACCACCCAGACACTTCAAACTAAGGAATGTAATAACGGTAATACCGAAACCGGTTAACTGGTTAACTGTCGCTAAAATCCAATACCGAAATACCAATTTTTTCCTAAAAATACCGGTATTTCGATAAAAAATTATTCCAATTTACAAATTTTCAAATCGTCGATATCTAAACATTAAATGTGCATTCAAATGGTAAATTTTGGAATCTAGGCCTCACTCGAGTTGAAGGGACAATGCCAGCTGAAAATGTATAGAGTTAGCAGAAAAAAGACTATAAGAATTTGGAATTAGTTTAAAAAACATATTATATATATCAATGGATGGTGCATCAGTGTCGACAAAAGTGGGGAAGCTTATTGATGATGAGTATTGTGTACCACAACAATTAACAATTAAAAAAATATTTTGATACGTATATATAAATTAAAATTAATGTCGATAAATAAAAAAAGTAAAAATATTTTTTTTATGTTGCGTTGTTTAAATGCCTCAATATAGTTGAATTTTTTAAATAAACTATCGTTTTTAATAAATAAACATTATTCGAATTCTTCTCACTTCACTGCTTTTCAAGCGGAAAATTCTAAGAAATAATTCAAGAAAACCGCTCATTCGATTAAATTATTCCCGTTCTCTTTCTCTTGTTTCCGTTGGCATTTATCGATGTGTCCCACAATTTCTGCATCCCGGGCGTTTTTCTCGTCCAATTCGCGGAAGATGATAATGTTGACGTCAAGGTGGTGAAATTGACGAGTCTAAAGACAAAATTGCCGTCCGCGCATTATTCGCCTCGATTCTGCAAGCCAAAAAACGGCCTCATGTACTCGTCGGAGAACCTGAGCAAGATCTTACGCGGGGCCCACATGAAGAACACTCCCTATCGGATCAAGATACTCGAGAAGACTGTTTGATCGATCGTTTGTGATGCCATCACTCTCAGCAAGTTGGAGTCCGAGCAGTTCCGCAAGCGGATCAAGAACCCGTATTCCGTTCATCTGCTGTTGGACAATCTTTCTGTGGCGACTCGCTACACAATTGGACAAGTCACTCAATACGAGCAAGGATTTCGTCTTGGATTCACCTCTAATAAAAAGGACGAAAACGTAAAATACACAATAGTCGGATTTGAAATTGAACCAAGCAGTGTAAGTCAAAAATCAATCAAATTTGACGAGAGTTCGAATTGTAAAGTTGAGAAATTCAACTGCCGGGAGACAGACGAGAAAATATCCAGAGAGACACTCTCACACTGAGCAACAACTTTGTATGGCCCACGGCATCTAGTCAGCAGTTCTCAAAGTTTTATATAAGAAAGAGCTTCCAAATGAGACACAAAACTATGAATCAAACGAAAATGAAGATGACGAATATGAAGAGGAAATGGTAGAAACTGCATTTGAAATATTCAGTGCTCCTGAAGATACCGATACGAGGTTAAATTGCTCTTTGTAGATGAGACAGACAGTTTACCGAGAGTTAATAAATTATTGAAAGATTTAATTAAACACATTTCCAAAGTAATTTATATTCCAATAAAAATATAATTTAAGTAATAAAAGTTTGAAGCAGTGGCAAATATTCAAAATGTAAGAAAAGTGACCTGTTTAAATGTACTACATTAATTGTTTGTTAAGCATCCATAACCAATATAGAACATAAAATCAAATCTGAATCTTACAAATGGAGGTGCAGACAACATTTTTCTGAAAAGTGCCATGCATTCTTAATAGTGAGAAAGGATGAGATTCTTGATGAGCGAACTGGCCATTTTGATGGATCATATCTTCTAAAATGTAAGGCACACATGCCAAAGCAAACCTCTATAAAAAGAACTTTAAGTAGAGTAAGAGTAGGAACTCACACACTCAACCCAGCCACTCCCAAGTTTCCAATACCCGAGAAGTATCAAGATATGATACTTCATGATTCTGGAGAGGATGATCCAGACAGAATATTGGCGATTGGCGAAAGAGAACTTTTGGCGGAGTTGGGGAAACTTTTTAACTGCCTCTCTTTATCTTATTTCAAACGCAGTTTTTTATTCTCCATTTTTTACATTAATATTATTTCTTATTAATTTAATTTAGTCCCCTTTTCTTTGAATTCGTTATATATTATATAGGAGCAGTAGTTATTTGGTTATCAATAAAAAGATATTATTGTTTTTTGTTATTGATTATAGAAAAAATTAAGAAAAATGATAAAAACTTATTGATATTAAAAATTTGTTGGTGATAGAAGACTTCTTAGTAAAGAATGATTCATTATTAAAGCGAAATTACCTTAAAGAAAAAAAATTAATGATAAGAATTTGTTTCATATGAAAATTTTCTTCACGTTAAATTTTTTTATTGATGATGATTTGAATTAATAGTAAAATTTTATTTTTTGTCGTGGGTTTACTGCTGATGAAGAATTTGTTAATATTTTTTTCTTTTTTTTAAATTTATTAATGAGATCTAAATTTGGATTATTCTTGGATTTAAGCGTTGCGGATTAACGGTCGCTACACAACGCAACAACATCATCTGTACTAAGCGAGCAACAAATGATATTGAATATATATTGTCCTAACTACCCAGTTGTTCCATTACCCAATTTATTTATTTAGTTAAGTGTGGAAAGTCGATTTTGAAAAACAGAAATAAAATTAAAATTAATTTTTGATCACATTTTTGGAAAGTGTCCACCGCCATTTTTTGTTAGATGATGAGGTATTTTGTGCTCTTTTACACTCAGGAATTTTTCCATTTTTTTGAAATGGTGGAACATAATAAAAAAACTATTTTTTTCAAAATATCGTGCTTAAAACTCTAATTAAATCTAAATATTTAATCAAATATTTTGATTATTATTTAACTGAAATATAAAAAAAATATTCAACAGCAAATATATATTTTATTCATAAAAATATTTATAAAATTAAGAAATTGGTGTAGTAGATAGTTCGCTCGGATCTCTGATTGTTCTTGTTCCTTGATCAGATATACTGAATCATTATTCACATTTTCGATATCTGATCCCTTTATTCTCGAGAGATGTATTGTTTAACAATCACCATTATTACTTACATAATGTAAAATAAGATGATTTTTTCGATTTACAAAAAACTATATTATTCAAACAAATTAGATGATCCAATTAATTACACTCCCCATGATCTCTAGATCGTCTAATCGTCCAGATACTGAGGGTGATTACCGTACCCGCACCGGTCGCTCAGTAGAATCTGTAGCTCCCTCTTGTGTTGTCGGTCCACTAATTTCGTCTTCACTGTCTGAAATGCGATCATCGGAATCCACTAACATCAGTTATCGATTGTCCACTGTTCTCCTGATGTGGGATATATGTCTCGTGATTCCATCGTCGTCCAGCTCTACTCAAACTGCAGACTTCAACGATGTAATTACATGCGGCCCCGTCCATGGTTCATCGAATTTCCCGCCGACTCTCAAATAAACATTCTCACCAATGCTGAACGGGTTTTTCTCCGTAGCGTCATACTCATCATTCTAGATGCACTCCGAGATGAATTTGCATTCAACCTGACGCTCATCTCGAATAATTCGCTGTCGAGACTTGGCATGAAACATCAATTCATAGGGCCCCGTATCCCGGTGACCCTTCGTACTGTTGTACCAAAACACACATTCGCTGATCGACTTTGCAGATCTCGTCGCCATTGTCTTAATGGTGCGGTGATTTCTCTCGCACATCCCATTCCCTTGATGCCGATAGGCTGCGGTGAACCCTTGTTCGATTCTCCATTTATCTAGCAAACGTCTAACTGGGGCACTTCGGTAGACAGCCGCATTGTCGGAAAAGAAATATTTCGGCGGTCCAAATTCAGAGTATAAGCTATCTATATACCAACCTATTTCTTCGGCGGATTCACTGCGCAACTTTCTCCAAATCCACTTTCGCTGAATCCACTAGGGTCAGATACGCGACATCGTTAAAATAAGTCCCATCACTATAAAGTTGGTACCATACTTTGTCAGTTGACAATTGCCCATGTCGACACTCAATTCGTGGGCTGGACAGATCTTTGAACACTCAACACACTGCTTGATAACTTCCTTAACTTGATCCGACTTTATTGCATTAGACCCTTATTTTTCCCTCAACAGTTCACTCGTCCAGTCGACTCCAAAGTGACATATATCATGAGTTTTCTTGATCTCATCAACACTTGGATACTGATTTACTTCAATGGTGTTTACTTCCACTTTCCTGTTTAGCAATTGTTTTCGAACCCTAGTCAAACAATTTGCCATATTGAATTGAGATTTCACCAATTCCAGTTCCCCTTCCAGTTTTTCTTGATCTTTTAACTCTCTCGTGAAATCGACTCTTCGCCGTACCAAATGTTCAGATAACGTGCGGGTTCTTGGGTTGTGTGTATTCTTGAATACTGCCATGAGCCATCCGTACACTGTTGCTGAGTCCATCATCAGCTTGAACTTATGAAAGCCCCAGGTTATTACCAAGTTTATTTCCCTTATGGCCGCATCCAGTTCACTCATATTAATATAGCTTGTATTATCTTCTTTCCTTAACCAAGCAGCTTCTTCAACGATATTACCGTTAACGCGCAGTAGTATGCCCATTTCTATACTACTTGCATCTGTCCAAATGACAACATTATTATTACAATTTACCACCCACTTGCCAGTTGCTGGATCTCTATCCATCCTCAGCCTTTGACAGATTTTATTAACTTTCTCTATGATGTCTTTTGGAACTAATTCATCCCAGCATATCTTGTATTTTGCGGTTAATCTCTGAATATAGGCATAAGCAACCCGTAACCATCCTGCAACTGGTACATGGCCTATACATTCCCCCAAAATTCCATGTACTTCTCTCCTCGTTGCTTTCTCAAGCTCCCTAGTTACGAGCACTTGGTCTCTTCTCCATTGTGAATTGCTTTGTACATTCAGTCCAAGTACCCTGACATCTTTGTCTAAGCCAATCCGTTCTATGGGTTTAGACTCAAACCAAAACCAGTGAAAAATTCCTACTACATCCTCTGCATTACAAGAACTTTCCGTAATGAACAGGTCAACAATATACCCAGAAACAGTTATTGTCTGCTTTTCCTTGATAATCGTTTCAACTATTCTTGACATGACTTTTGTCACAATGGATAGACGAAACCCTAACCTGGTCATCATATACGCTTCGTCATTCCACATAACCGCCTGATATTTCCACAAATCTGGAGCCACCCTTACTTGTAGGTAAGCCTTTTTACAATCCATTATAACGCAGTACGGTCCCAATTTTCTCTACTCCCGTAATCGTGACTAGCAACTGGCATAACTGCTGCCCGGATAGCTATGAATTTGTTTGTTCAGTAACCTGTAGTCTAATACCGGTCGCATTCGTGTCGTTTTGCCTTTGACTTGCTGCACTCCCATCAACGGTATCATGTTACGAATCTTCCCGTCTCGCTTTTCATCCAACTTTATCAAAACACCTTCGCTTACCTACTCATTCAATTCATCTTGAAATGGCTCTTTATCTTCATTGGGAATATCATAATTGACACATGAGGTCCTCCCAACCGGATGATCATCGACAAATCTCCATCGTGTGCTCCAATACCTTCCGTCAAATTGAGCTTCCAAATCATCCTCTTTTATCTGCAAATGTCTTCCACTTTTCACTCCAGTTGCTTTTAATTTTGCTCCATTACTACCAAATTTTATACAAACATCATCACCGTCTACCCGTATTGTCAGTCCACGTTTGAAAATAACATAGTTTCCCACTATGAGGTCAACACCTGCAGGCAGCCTTTCAACCACAATTGCTCCAACAGGCCCCAGTTTCATACCGCCAAATAGAATCTCATGTAGATGCACTTTACCCAGGATATTTACCTGACTACCGTCGACCGCTACCAGATTCATGTTTCTAACTCCTTCGATTCTTAACTTTGTGCAACTTCTTCTAATAAAAGTGGCACTACTCCCCGTATCGATCATTACCTTCATCATTTCCCCATCGATTAGCGCTTGTCGAATCAATAAATTCGGAATAACAGCTGAACATGAATAAATTAATGGCGATTGCGAATTTTTGAGGCGATTCACGGCCGCCTTGTTGACACAGTTGACCTCGGGGAGTTGTGACTTTTTATAGGCGTAACTATTACCGGTAGTTACACCACCACCCCATCTTTCTGTGACATTTGGTTCTACACCATTTACTGGGGAGAAGGAGGACCCGTGACCTATTACCCTCTGTCGTTTCTTGACATGTTACAGTTAGCTTTTATATGGCCGACTTCTCCGCATTTAAAGCATTTAACCCTACACATCTTCTGCGTGTGTCCAAGTCGATTACAAACCAATAGATCGAAATTTACTGTTAGTCACCGCAATCACTTCTTGATGATGTTGATGAGGCGATATCTTTTTGCCAAGTTCACCACACTCTTGACGTGAATTTGACGTCCAATCTTGGCTGCACCTCTTTCTTTAATTGATCCGGTAAACTGTGAATAAATTTCAATGCACAAAACGCATCGGTCGGATCCTGGTCCCCAACAACGGTCCGTATCAGCTGATTGATCTCTGCCGCCGACACGTCCAATCTGTCCCCCGAGAGAATCTTCTTTTGACCAAGCAACAGCCATGCATCAAATCTACCCAAACCAAACACTCGGCGCAACTCACTTTTGATTTCCTTGGCATTTCTCTGTTGATCCAGCGATAAGCCCTTCCACGTGTCGTATGCCGGCCCGTCCAACAGCATGACCAAGCATGAGACTTCTTTTTCCATTAGCCTGTCTACCTCGATGGCAAACTCGAATCTGTCGATCCAACGTTCTACGTCCTTTCCACCTTCAAATTTCTTCAAATTAATGATAGCTTGTAAAATAAAATGATTTTTTCGATTTACAAAAAACTATATTATTCAAACAAATTAGGTGATCCAATTAATGACACATAATATAATGAATCGATTCACATTTGGCATGGGACGGATAAATACTTAATTATGCCAATTTTAATTACTTAACCTTAGCTAAGATAAATTATCTCAGCACTTCATTGATTATTGAAGTGCAGGCCACCGAACCGAGTTGTGGTGACGATCACCTCTTGATCGTGTGGGGTGTCGCCGGTCGGAGATGTAGTTCGAACACTCAGTTAACGCCAAGGTTTGTTTTCGATCATGTGGCAACCGATTGTATCTGGTTCAGGCTTTCTCTCTCGTAACAGCCGGTAGGAGTTCCCCGTTTCCTTCAAAGGTGCGTTGAAGATTCCGATCGGATTGATCGCATCGTTCGCGAGTTGTCAGTTGTTCGATAAAAAAGAAAAGGTGATGGTGCACCAATTAGCACTTATTAATAAAAAATTACATCAACACCGTATCTTGATTTTCAATGTTCGCAATTTATTTGTGTTTATTTAAACACCAGATTTAATGTTTTAATTTAATTATTTTTGATTTAGTATTTTTTAATCATTTTTAATTTCCTTGGCATTTCTCTGTTGATCCAGCGATAAGCCCTTCCACGTGTCGTATGCCGGCCCGTCCAACAGCATGACCAAGCATGAGACTTGAATGAAACCGAATCACCACAATTACAGTCAAACTCAGTTACCTCGAATATACGGCTATCTCGAAGGTAATTTTGTCACCAAAAAGTTTCCTATATTTCCTTAATATTTTGGTTCGGTTATCTCGAACTCGGTTATCTCGAATAATCGTCTATCTCAAATAAATATTTTTTAAATTATAATTATGCTTGTTTATGTCGAATTTAAGATAGAAAAAATGTCATTTTAATGAAACCTTAGGCTTGAAAAAGGAAAACTACATCAGAATACTTTACCACTTTTCTACTCAGAAAAAATAAAAATAAATATCAAATCCAACATAGTATATTTCGAACCGATTTCCATCATGATTTAGAAAAATACTCAGTAATCACGGTTTGTTAAGTCTTTTTGTTTACATTTAATGACAAATTTTCAAGGTGAATCAGAATATTAAGGTCTTGAAGCGTAACTCCTTCCGCTTTCTTTGCCCAGGTTTGAATGATGAAGAGTGAATCAATGATCTGATTAGTGGATGGAGGTGGAATCTCCTCTGCATCACCAACAACAACTACATCATCTAACATATCATCAGGAGCCATCATACTCTCAATAATTTCTTTGTCAGTCAAGAGAGGACTAAGTTCAAATTGATCTTCTACCTCTATATACTCTTTGAAGGAAATAGCAGTAGGAATATTGAGAAGCATTCATATAGTCTCAAAAATATTTCCAGTTTCGTTCATCTCCTCTGCATCGCAGTCACCGAAGGGTGCATCTTGCTCCAAAACTTCGTCGTTGCTTGGAACACGAAAGTGACAATGATGAAAGTAGTTGACAATTATGGTGGATGGAATGCTGTCCCATGACAGTCGCAATGCATAGAGGGCATCAAGCAGAGAGAAAAAAGGTCTCGATTCGCCTCAAGCGATGCTAATCTTTTTAATAATATTCTCTTCTTGTAACGAAGCTTGAAGGTGTAGATTATGCTCCCATCCATATGTTGTAAATTTGAGGTAGTGTTTGGAGGCAAAAACATCAGTTCGACATTTTCAAGGTCTTGGATGCGTGGATGGGCAGGACAGTTGTCCCCAATCAAAATGATCTTCCTGTTGTGCTTCTTCATTTTGTGCTTTAATTTCCTCAGTCATTTCGCAAATAAAACATCAAACTTTAAATTACTTTTTATTTTATTTCAATTAAATATTTTCACCAAATTTGAAATTACTTTTTTACTTTATAATAAATCTTTTAATAACCCTACCGTAAAATTTATTCTATTTCTTACATAAATTAATTTTTTACATTAAATTTCTGAAAATCTTATTTTAACACATTTATAACAATATTTTACGGAATGTAATTGTTTATTTAATAATTTGATAACATTCAAAAATTTTATATTTTATGAACGCTCAACAACACTCATACAAAAGAAATCAGGATTTTGTATCATCAGTTTTCAGTTCGAAATTCTTTCATTTGATTTGCGTTGTGGGGTGTGTACAGTAAAAAAACTCTATTTTGTTATTGGATTCATCTCATACTAATTCTGTTCATACAGTAATGTAATATAGAGAATATTTCAAGAAAATAAATCACATTATCTGCAAACTCGGCTATCTCGAATTTTTTTCCGTCCTTCACGATTCGAGATAAGCGAGTTTGACTGTATTTTTCATTAATAAAGTTTATTCTGAAGAAAGTTATACTATTTTTAAGTTATCTCTTAAAATATATTTAATAACCTTATATTTGTTACAAATTTCAATAAATCTATTCATTTTCGAGATTAGACCATGATTAACGGGGATATGTTTCTCCTTTGGTTGTTTCTACTCTGGTTGTTTCTCTTCCGAAAAAAACATTTTAATGTAATTTAATAACTCATAATTAAATGATCAAAAAACTTTAATTATATTATTTTAACAAATAAAAATTGAAACTGTTCAAATTTTTCCATTGGATATTCATTTTTGGTCACTGTAAATTTTGTAATTCTAAATTCATATTTTTTCATTTTATAAAAAGATTTCGTCATTATATATTATTTTTTGTTACTTTTTTCAAATTTGGTAATTCTAAATTCATATTTTTATCATTTTATATAAAAATTTCGTCCTTGAACATAACGATCGGAGGAGAAATGTCGGAGAACTGATAAATACCAATGATTAACAAAATCATTAAAGTAATCAAAATCATTAATGTAATTTAATACCTCATACAGGCATACCTCGATTAACACTCATATTGCGTTCCTGAAAATTGAGCGTTTACAGAAACAGCGTTAAAAGAGGTGCTATTTACACTAAAATATGGGGTTACGTTCCTAACCAATTTTTTTGGTACTTTGAAGTGAAAAATAAAAAAGATGGTATTTTTATTTTGAAATAAAATTTTTATTTCATTTATACTTCGTTTAAAAATTAGAAAATAAATTAGAATTCAATATAACAAAAAAAATTCAATAAAAACAAAAAAATATATTAATACATATCACAAAATAAAGGCGTAAATTCATATTTAACTATTTTTTTTAAAAAAATGTGGGTAAGCTTGTTTGATGCCCTGGCTGAGCGGCATGTTTCTCTGTGTTTGATCATCAATCCAGAATGTTAATAATTTTTCCATTTCTTCTACTTGAGTATTTCTTGTGCGTGTTACTTTCTTGGCAGATAATGAAG
>MQRK01199187.1:14032-27187 GCA_001938485.1 Girardia tigrina
CTTCAAGGTTTTCATCTCCATCAGAAAATTTTCGGAACCATCGTTGCACTGTGCACTCAGAAGCTGTTCCCTTGCCAAACGCTTTATTGATATTGCGAGCCGTTTCTGCTGCTTTACGATCAAGTTTAAATTCGTACAAGAAAATTGCTCGAATTTTAATTTTTCCATTATTCATTTAGCACCGTACATATTCTAAAAAAATAACAGCAATATGTTAATAATGGCTATAGGAATATACAGCTAGGCATAAGATTTCAAATAATATCTAACACTAATGCATTTAAACTTATACACATCAAAGTAGATAAACAAAGTATAAAGCTCAAAAACCGCCATTATTTTTCGACCAACCTAATATTTGTTAGCTCCCCCTCTGAAGAGCAATCATTTGAGAAGACTTTGAAAATATTTATTCCCATTAATGAGTAAAAGTTATTTATTGGTTTCCTATGGTGAAATGATTGAATATGTTGAACATTTTTAAAGTTTAGAAACTAAATTATAAAAATATATGTAAATTTTGTCCAGGATTAAAACAGTTCTTATTTTCATATTGTAGATTAAACTGGGGATTTAATCTTCCAACAAACTATCTCGGCATATTAAAATTAACATTTGCCAAAGCAGCTCATCTGTTTTACGGAACAGGCGATTTCGGGATGAGGTACTGAAAGCTTGATTCCGCGTAGTAAATTTACAATATGGAAAAATCAGCGATTAGCTCAATGTTGGAATGCAAAGCAACATTTAGGAGAACTTTGAAATGGTGAATGCGACCATGTTGGGTGTATATAATGAAATGCAAATCCCAAAGATTTATATTTCGAATTCAAACAGTTCCAAAAGATAGAGGTAGTGACAGAATTCGTGTCGGCGCTTCAGCGGTTAGTAAAATTCTTTGCATAGCTCATTGCGATCTGTAATCGTTGGTCTATGGAATATGGGCTAAAACCCTCTCTTCACAATTCCTCTTTGCAACTGAATACTCATGTTTTACACAATTTCACTGATTATCATAATGACCGAAATAAGTTAATCTAAAATGTTTTAATAAGTTAACAAGGTCTAAATCCTTTAAAATTATAAGGTTCTTTTCAATTTCTATAAATGCTTCGAAAATTCTCGAAATCGACCAAAATGGCAAACAGAAAATGTTTTTTATGAGATTGTTAAAATTTTTGTAATTATTTTTAATATTTTTTTATAATATGACATATTTTTCCTAATGAAATAAGATATTTATAGTTACGATAGGTTTATTATCCATTAAAAAC
The DNA here is from genome assembly GCA_001938485.1 of Girardia tigrina. NCBI lineage: Eukaryota > Metazoa > Platyhelminthes > Tricladida > Dugesiidae > Girardia > Girardia tigrina. The sequence continues at coordinate 15,307 of MQRK01199187.1, forward strand.
ACGTTCAGTTATAAAAATATATATTATTAAAACAAATTAAATCATAAAAAATTATTATCATAACTCTCCCCTTCTTTTGAAACCCATCCAACGTTTCAACCATTCAATGCGTCTCTCTTTCACATCATGTGGAAATTGGATTTCTACCTGATGTGGCGAAATAAACCTGATGATCTTGTATGGACCTTCATGTTGGAAATCATTCTTGTTCCTTTTGTTAGGATCTACCCTGACCAGTACAATCTCCCCCTCCTTGAAATATCTTTCACCTCGGATCGAATTTTAATATGTTTTCACTTTCTCCGCTGTCATTCTGGAATTGTTCCATGCTTCTGTAATAATCTCATCTCTTGTTTTAGTATGGCAACCAACTACGGAATGGATGTTCACTTTCCGTCCAAAAACAATTTCAAAAGGCGAGAACTTTGTTGAATCTTGTGTGGTGCCATTTAAGCTAAACTCGATTCGTGGCAATAATTCATACCAATTTTTTCTATACACTTCCCTTTTAATGAAGTGGCAATCATGTCTCTCACTGTTCGAATCACCCGTTCTACCAAACCATTTGATTGGTGTTGGTAGGGCGAGTTAAATTCTTGTTTGTTTTGTAACTGACCCAAACTGCTTCTCATAAATGCGTTCGAAAAATTGTCTTCCCCTGTCTGTTAGGATACTTGATGGCTTCCCAAACCTGTAAATTCAATTTTGCAGAATGCATTTAAATATGGTATGCTCATCCTGTTTGAAAACGGCATTTAAACTCATCAATTTACTGAATCTATCTATAATGACCACCAGATATCTTTTGTTGGGAGCAAACTTATCCATGTGTAGGATGTCTACTACAATTTGATCCAGGAAATTGTTACTGATTCGGGGCAATATCGTTTCTTTCGTTCTTGTTTAATCAATTTTCCTCTTTGCTCATACGACACATTCGCTAATACATTACCGTATAGTTTCGTACATAGAGTGCCAGTAGAAATTATACTGCATGTATTTAAATATCTTTTTAATTCCAAGATCCACATGTATATTTTTAATAAATTCACATACGTATCCTTCAGGTACGATCATCAACAGGTTGTTGTTTATCTCGACTATTAACAGTCCATTTGACATTACCAGCTGTTTTCTCAATTTGTACAGATATCTTCCCTTAAAAACGCTTGAAAAAGTTTCATTACCATCTGTCAATGCATCAATCGCTTCTTTTATAACTAAATCAGAACGCTACTTTTCTTCGATCGTCTTGGTTAAATCACAATCTTCTTGTAGAGAATTCAAATATCGCACTCTAGATTTTTTCACTTTAGCCTCACTATGTGTAGTTTCACATTGCGAGAAAAGAGCTTGTTTTATATGGGATAGTCCCTCAGCATTGTTGTGTTTTTCACTTTTCCTGTATTGCAATGTGAAATCGAATTCTGATAGGTTTGCCAGCCAGGTCTGAAATTGTGAGCTTATTGGTTTTTTCGTAGTGTTAATAAAAACTAAGGCCTTATGGTCCGTGTGAGCCACAAATCTTTTCCCGTACAAGTATTATTTAAAATGCAGGACATATTCATGCAGTACCAAGAGGTCCTTTCTCGTCACACAGTAGCTCTTTTCGTGTGCGGTTAGATGTCTGGAGTCATAAGCTATAACAATCTCTTCTCCGTTACCCATCAATTGGCTCAACACTACATCGATTGCACTAAAACTAGCGTCGGTGTCCAAATCGAAAACACGATCTAATCTGGGGTAGCCCAGAACCGAAGCATTGCAAAGAGCCAGCTTTAATTTCCTGAAACTTTCTCGGCATTCTTTTGCCATTGTAGTTGTTTGTCACATCCCAAAATTGCCGCAGGGAGTGGAATTGCGATCTTGGCATAATCCTTTATGAATGGCCGATAATAATTTGTAAGACCAAGAAAAGACTTCAATTTTGTTGAACACTGTGGTTCACCTGCCTCCTCAATTTCCTTAATTTTCGCGTTGTTTGTTCGGATACTGTCTGGATTCACAGTATGACCCAGAAATACTAATTCCCTCTGGTGGAACTGACATTTCTCGTGATTAATTTTCAATCCCCACAAGCTCAATCGTTGGAATACTTCTCTCAGAATACAATCGTGTTCTTCAAATGTTTTTGCGTACACCAATATGTCGTCTAAATACACGAAAACGCCCTTGAAAATCATACCTTCCAATAAATTATGCATCAACGGCTGAAAAGTCGCCGGTGTTGGGGATAGCCCAAAAGGCATGCGATTAAAACAAAATCGCCCTGTTTAGTGCTGAATGATGTACATAACCTAGATTCCTCGGTTAGCTCAACTTGATAATACGCTTGACCCAAATCTATCAAAGAAAACCAGTGAGCCTCAGCCAAGCAATCTAATAAATGATGTGTATCTGGCATCAGAAAAGATACACTATCTGTAACGGCATTCAATTGGCGATTATCGACGCACATTTTATCGTACCGTCTTTCTTCCCCACAATAACGAGTGGAGAGTTCCATGGACTTTTACAAGGCTGTATAATCTTTGACTGCAATATATTCTGAATCATTTCATCGATCTTACTTTCTAGATGCATTGATTGCCAGCAGGGATGATGACTAATCGGCCCTCTTCTTGTCACGATATGATGTTGGACCTTCCGAGTATGTCCCAAATCGAACTTTGATTGCATAAATATATTCCCAAATTCCTTGACAAGAAATTCAAGGGTCTTTTGGTTGTGATTCTTGTATCGGTCTAATACTATTTTCGACCGCTCGTCATCTGTGCAGGTGTTTTTCCCAAAGGCCGCCTCAATATTGCTTACTGCCATAAGTTGAACTCCAAATAATTGCATTGTGTCAACACCACCAATAAACTGGTGGTGTATTTTTCTCACAAAATCACTTTGATATCTCTTACTTTACTATTCCATTGTACCTTCAATACAGTTGTAACCATGTGTGACTCGGTTCCCGTCGAGAATACCCCACTTAATCTAACTTCAGAATCTGACAATGTCGGTTCTCCAATCTTCCGCCAATAATCTTCGCTCATAATGGTAACCGAAGCTCCAGAATCGTATAACATCTCCAGTTGAATTCCACATTTCTCCATCATGCTCCACAGTTTACCATCATTTGTCCTTCGCAACACTTCAAGTTCCTTCACATTTTGATTCTCATTCTCAGTTTCTATTCCAATCCCATTGACGAAATGTAAGCAATGAGATTGTTCAGGTTTTTCCCACCTCAACATCGTGTGAAATTATTTCATCATCGGACTGGTTCACTTCGTTCTGTTCGTTGTTAACGCACAATATCGATTTGAGTTTCTCAAAATTCGCGTTTCGAAACAGTTTACATTCCCTGAAAAGTGACCTGGTTTTCCACATATAAAAATTGGTCCTTAAGGTGACATTGAAATCTTCTGTGATCGTTTTAACCATAACAAAAACACTATCCCGGTTGAAACCGTTCATCGTGCGGCGGGAGCATGCCACGACATTTATTATAAAGCCTTAGAGCGTTTTGCTTCAGCGATACCGAAGGCTATTGTTTCAGATATGTCTGATGATATTCCGAATCAATTGGTTTTGTTTGATTAGACTTTGGGAGTTCCTTACTCAGCTAGGTGCCTGCTGGGGACCACTCGGTCCGACCGATTACTAGCGTCCACCGAACTGACCGATCAATTCCTCCATCAGGCATCTTCCTGCACGATTAAGAGATGCTGGTCGCTGCCACTCGGTCCGTCAGCCGGCACCTCAACTACAATATTGTTTATTTATATATTTAATTGACTTATAATGTTTCGTTCAATTAGTTTATAGGAAATTAGGAGTAGGATAAATCCGTAAATGTCTTTAGTCAGTATTTTTCTGATAAAAACCTGAAATCATGGTGATGCGACGTACATTTGGAAAAAAAACAAAAAATACATCTCAAGAATATATAAAATTGTTGAAAAGGGCAATTTTTTAAAGGTAACTGTTGATCACTGTCATTTAGCGAGTGCAGCAAATGTTGAAGTTTCTCAAACGATCGCGGATTTAAATAACAGAGCCATAGAAAAAAGTCATATTCCATCACGTATTTGAACATTTACAAAATGAAGATTCTTGGAATGATGCAACATAATAATTAAGATGCTGGCGTCCGGATCGGGCTGTGAAGGCCTGCACCCGTTTCTCATGCGGGAAGTATCGAACGGTTCAATATTGACTGGCCCTCAATCGAATCTGAATTGGCACCGCATGGCGCCCCGACGGATAGTTATCATCGGTCCGACCCACTGAGGCTTCCCGTTCCGCATCTCCGGTTCCATAATAACCGGTATCGCTAGAAGCGGTGCATGATCCCGTCGACTCGTGACACCGCGACCCGGATGTTACATTGATGCTGTTGCGGAGCTCCGCCGAGATGTGTGAGGCGGTGGGGTGTGTGGTTCAACCGATTGAGTCCGAGCGGGGCGGATTGCTTTCATTTTATTATTCATTCGAAAATTTTTGTGAACATCAAATAACAATCGAATCGTCAAATATATTTATTTGTAGTAAATTAAAAAATTGAAATTTTTACACATTTTTTAACTTATTTCATTTAAACAGCAACAAAATTGTTGATCTTTTTTTCGAATACCACAATAATAAACGCCACCAGATCATTTTCTTCCATTCAATTTGGTCTTGCTTTTTAAGAACTATAAATAATGAATCTAAGAAAAATAATTTTGCGGAAGCGATCCATAGAAAATTGAGTAGATAATTTTGAGTAGATCATCCATCTCTTTGGAAATTTATAGATTGATTGTGTATCATTCAAAATACGGATCAATTACATGAAACGTTTTTTCAGGAAGACTAAAACTTTCAAACGGAAAAAGTATTGTATGAAACTCAAAATCCAATTTTTTAAATAAGGTACGTTAAGATTCATACATCTGCAATTTTGAAAAGAAGTCCACTCATCAAATGTTAAGGAAAATTGAGAGCCTCTTGAAATTTTATCCATTATTTCCTTCATAATTTCTCTTTTAATCTGCTCATAGTAGTCTAATACCACTTTTCTAATAATATTGTGTGATGTCGGGACTTTTTTAAATTCCCATGCGATTAAACAAACTGGTATATCGTTAGAATTTTAAATGCTACTAAAAGATAAACAATCTTTTTCTGTCATTCGTGCTAATACTTCAGAGAGATTTCCTTCTTTTATCAATGTTCTTGAAAAAACAATTCGTGATTTTTCTTTTGCTGCTCTTCTTCAATTAATTCCAAAGATAAAGCTGGAGTAAACATACTTGATATATTGTATTACAATGTAGCTTAAGGTTTATGTGGAGACAATGAATGAGAATATAGACCTTATGTTGAACCACCAGCGATTTTTATATATTTTGCGTGTACTTCTTTTGCACATGGCCGTTTCATCTAATCCTCTTAGGAAATACTTCCAAATGCCAATTACTTTGTTGAATTCCAGGATTTGACATTAAATATCATAAATTCTATCCCATTTAATATAGTCATAAAAATACATTACATTTAAAAAATTTGAATTGGCGATTTTCCTTAATAAAAAAATGGTTTGTTTAAACAAACTTTTAAAATTTCTTTTATCAAAAATTATAAAAATTTATAAAAAAATGTTATTTTCATGATATGTTTTTTAAGTTGTTTTTAAATTTGGATTTTCATTATATTTTGATTTATAAACAATAAGACTTACTTTTTTTCTGTGATTTCATAGTGGATATCTTTTAAATAAATATAATATTATAGTATATAATATATATATTATTAACAACATCAATATGAGTTTTACAACATTTATTAATATCACAAGCGCATTCACTATTTGACATTTTTCTTGATCAATATATTTCTGAATTCATACTAATTATTTTCAATAAATGAAAATCTGTTAATAAAAACTATTAATTATAAAGAATCTAATTGATTAAAATTAAATCTAAACATTTTTAAAAAAGAACATATTAAATTAATATATTAAAATTTTAAGTTACATTAAAAAATAAATAATACATTCAAAACTTATTTTAAATCTTTTTATTCTAAAATTAAATTATTTTTAATTAGTAGGAATCAAAGAAAATTCCAATCATCCATCTGTGTAGGAGAGGCACAATCCGAATCAACATACAACATGCACAATATCAACACACAATTCAAAACATTCCTCCCATATATAATATAATATATATAATGTAATATAATATGTTTCATATTTCAATGATTTCCAATCATCACTTCCTCTTACAAAAATAAATTAAGTATATAAGAATCCCGAAATCTCGGAAAATGTTTGAGACAAATCTCAGGATACATTGCGTTCATAATCCCGGGATCCGGGATAGCAATCCATAATTTTTTGTCAATATAGACAGTAATAAACTATATATTTGGAATAATTTTGTTAATCTTGATTTAGACTTACACAAAAACCCAAGGTAGATCAAGGTCATTCAAGGTCAAATGTCTAATTTTCGCAGTTTTATTCTGGGAAACATGCATATATTGATGGATCTTAGTTGCTAGTGTAGATCTAAGGTCACCCTAGGTCATCCAAGATCAAATGATTAAAATTTAAATTAAAACAGGCGATCGAGAGTTTTATTTCAAAGTTGATTTTGAGTCATGTGATCATGATATTAGCTACAGATCATTTAATAGTCTTCATGGTCATTCTAAACTATAATCAATATTTCTGTTTATTTCAAACTTTTTTCAGGTTGTTGAATAAACAAAGACCATATGATTTATTTTCTAAAAATGCTCACTGTAAAAACTTGATGATTTCATAACACTGAATACTATTCAATGGGTAAATCTCAGCATAACATACTAATCACAGTATAATATATTATTTTACTGTATAAAGCTATTCACAGTAAAAAAAACACTGATCTATGAAAAGAATGCACTATATGTCACTCACAATTTGGAATACTGGGAAAATCTATAATTTTTTATGGATTGTATGAGTATTAAATTAACGGTAAAGATCGTGGTTTGGATTTTCTGAGTACTTCAGTTTTCACAATACATCATAATATATAAATTCGAAAGATTTATTATAATTTAATTTATTATAATTTTTATTTAGAATAATATAATGAAACTGTTGATTTATGTACATTTTACAGAAGTCAATAGAGGACAAAATAATTGTAATTTAGTTTAAATGAAAAAAAATTACAAATTATTTGAAGACGGTGTTTAATCTAAAAATTAATACTTCAAAGAAAGTTTTGTCCTTCTTCTCCGGGTACCTCAATCTTTTTGCAGTCAACTAACCAAACAATTTAGGTAATTACCTGTTCAAATAATCAGACATAAGTTCAAACTGCAAATTTAAAAATAATTTCCTTTATTTCCACGTTTTACGAAAATTAAATTTTCTGATCTTTATAATTTAAAATATTTAAAATTATTTTTTTTGCATTTTATGTTATAATTCATTGATAAATATTTTTCAAATGTATTAGATTAAAGAGTTCTACAGTTAAAAAAACTTTTAAATTACAGTTTTAATCTTTAAGTCTAACTTTTTTGAAATTAATAGTTTTTTTCATGAGATTGATTTATTTTGTACAATATTCTGTATATTCCTTTACTTGTACACCTTATTCTTTCGAACAGCATTATTTATAGTTGTTTCTCGAAGAATGAAATTGCGGGAGTCTATCAAAATGGAACTTTAATTTGCATGGATTTAATATTTTAAAAAAAGTCAATTGGAGTTTTCGTTTTGATGATTTATCATTTATACCAGACATGGCCAAACTGCGGCTCTCGAGCCGTATGTAGCTCTTCTAATTTTTTATTGCGGCTCATGAAAAAATGAAGATATTTAAGATATTGTATTACTTGTGCATCTACTTCAAATTGATATAATGAGCGAAGAATTTCCATTTCCAAATTATTTATAATCTAACAAAGCTGTTGTAAATATGGAATTAATAGGAATTAAATAGGAACGTGTATTACGGGTGCACCATAAATCATCGAATCTATAATAATTTTGGAAAATCGTACCAGATTTGAAATATCCTACTTTAAAAAAATTGCATGTAAATTGATTTCCATTTATATTTCCATTATATTTACTGTCATATGTTGCGTAATATAATGCAACATTTTTTCTTATTGCGACTCTTAAAAATCTGATATTTTTGATTTGCGGCTCTCGTCGAGAAATATCTTGCCACCCCTGATTTATACACTTATTAAAATTTATAGTGAGTTGTTTTATGTACAGTTTTTATATGTAAAATAGATTAAAGAGAAACGTCGTTTTTTAACTGTCAACTTTAAATGAACATAACTTTCTTTAAAATTAACTTTATTAATCAAAATAAAAGCCATTACATTGAACACACTGTTGCCAACGGGTAACAAATTTATTTATTCCAGTTTCATAAAATTCTGAAGTTCTGGAGGCGATGAAATCGTCCAAGGCTCTTTCAGCATCTCCTTGGTTTCTGAAGCATTTTTTGCGAAGGAACTGGCTGAAATGTTTGAAAAGGTCTGGTGAGTATGGTGGATGAGGCAAAGTTTCATATCCCAATTCGTTTAACTTCAGCATAGTCTTTCTTGCAATATGTGGACGAGTGTTGTCATGCAGAAGAATTGGCCCCTTTCTATTGAGTAATACCGGCCGTTTTTTGTAGTTCTTGCTGCATTTTGTTAATTTGCTGACAATAATTTTCTGCTGTAATTGTTTCGCCTTGTGTTAGGAAGCTGTAATGGATTAAACCGTGTGTCGGACCACCAACAATTACCATGACTTTTTTTGGTGTAATTTTGACTTCAGGAAAGGCTTTGGAGCCTCACTGAAATATAACCACTGAGCTGAACGTTTCCAGTTGTCGTATAGAATTCATTTTTCATCGCACGTTACAATTCGATCTAGAAACAGGTCGCTTTCTTTACGGACAAGCAGAGAAGAACACACGTTAAAACGATGATTTTTTTGATTTTCGTTTAATTCATGCGGCACCCACTTGTCCAGCTTTTTCACTTTCCCGATCTTCTTCAGATGACGAACAACTGTTGATTGGTAAACGTTGAGTTCTTGTACGACTTCCCGTGAATTTTTATGCGGGTCAGCATTGATTAACTTCTTCAAATGGTCATCGTCTACTTGTGATAGTCGACTACCGTATTCTTCATCTTCAAAGCTCTCGTTGCCACTACGAAACTTAGAAAACCAACGTTGTACTGTTCGTAAATTAGTGGTATGTTGTCCAAATTCATTGTTAATATTCCGAGCCGTTTCTGTCGCTTTTCGACCTAGTTTGAAATCGTAGAATAAAATTGTTCGCATTTCCTTCTTGTCTAACATTTCTAAAATAAAATAAATACACCTTAAATTAACAACAATAATGTCATACTTGATATCAAAATATAGAGTAAAGTTTAAGCTTTAAAGTAAATTTAAATATGAATCTATTTATTAATGATTTTCTAAATATTTCAAACAATGAATATTAAATACATTGAAAACGACATTTCTTTTATATCAACCTAATATTAAAATAAAAAATATATTCCATGTAAATATTCATCATTAATTTTTATTATAATTTCCATGAACAACTTTTTTGTTTTATAAAAAATAATGATAAATTACAAATCATTTAAATTGTCCATTATAAAATTAAAATGTTTATTGTAATTTTAGTTTCGATTTAATAGGTGGCATCAATTTTAGTTTTGTTTGTGTTTATGCTGAAAGATATAAATAATATATGAATTAATATATGAATTCGATTAAATCTTTTGATTTTCGATGTTATGACGAGGATCAAAAACTGACAGATAATTATTTTCATTGTAAAAATGTGTCACCTGTAATACGCACTCGATAGCGCGATCATCTGAACAAAATGATTTATATTTATCATAAATTAACAAAAAATGAAATCGCTTTACATGTAGAAAATAAATTGATAGGCGGAACTGGATGATGTTAATAAAATGAGTCGATCATCAAACTTTTGTCTTTTTAACGTTTTAAGCTGATGCAAATGTACCATCATGGAACGGGTTGTGATAAAAGTAATATTTGATCTTCGTCGAATTGTAAAAATCGATATTAAGAATTAAAAATTATTCTTTTTGTCCTTTGTAATTCTCGCAACATCTTACTCCCCCAAGTAATAATGTCTTTTTGAGAACCCCTCAAACCCCACCAAAGCTGGCAAACAAGAAAACCTGAGTTACATGGATCAGTTTTCATAATCCAAATTCATCCAGAAAATGTTGATGCCATCTCCAGAGTAATATTTGGAAATTATGGATGCTTGTTGTAGGGACTTTTTCCCAAATCAAAATTCTAAATTTTGCTATATAAAAAATCTTTCCTTTCAATCAAAAATTCGAATTAAAAAAAATTTTACGTAAGTAAAACATTTTTCAATTTTAAATTAAAATTTTCTACATTTTGTGTTCAACAAAAAATATATTAGAATGCGAATATGATAAAAAAATAAAGTAAATAAAAAAAAGAAAAAAATTTTATTTTAATTCACACAAAAGAAAAACGTCGAAAACAAAAAAAGCAAGCAATCCAGCAAGTAAACTTTAACACTTGTTTTATTTCGAATTGATCGATTATCTGAAGAAGCAATCCGAAGTTATATCATTGCGAAGAAAATTTTATCGTTGAACGAATTCGTATTTGCCGCCTTTGTACTGATTCGTGTATTTTAATACATTTATTTCTGTGGAGTTGAATTTCATTCTTTTGATTTTTAACTATTATCCGAGTTTCTCTAAAATGAGTTTTATCGCGAGTTGTTCCTCGTTAGAAGCGTTTGGCAAGATGGTCGCCCCAGTTTAGTTCCCAATACGGTTATTTCCTTTCGTAGGCGACGTAGTGTCTTGCTTTACAGTCCGAATTGTAGAGAAGTTTCCGCTCATTGACCGCGAGCCCCCTCACGCTGTCGCTTGTCAATCCTGCCGCAAATATCCCGACGTGACGCCAGTCACACCCTCACTTGTAAAGAAGGCTATGTAACATAAGATATAAACAGAGAGCCTCAATATTTCACCCAGATTAAATTTATTTATGTATTTGTTAAGAGATGTGTGTTTTCTCAATTATGTTGCTGAACTACTGCTTTTTGGTTTAGAGCGAACATTTATTGCATACTAACATTTATAGAAAAGAAATAGAGAGAGAATTTAATGAAAACTTTGTGAGAGATGATTCCTTGTGTTGAACTTAACGTTCAAGTGTAAAAATGCAGTATTGAATATATTAGTGGTTCTTGGAAAATCGTCAGAATTATTAGTATCAGGCATTAAAACTTTTATTATACCACAAAAAATGTTTAAATCTGATATTTAAACAAATTGTTTTTGAGAAACTATTTGTTTTATAAATGTTAAACCGATATAGATAAAAATACATATAAATATGCATATTTGCTTTTTTATTACTTCTATAATCACTTTTAAATTACGATAACACTTTAAAATATTTAATCGTTTCATTTAATTTTATTACTTTTTTAAAATCGTTTCACATAAAAATTATATACTTTTTTTACTTTTTTATATTATATTAAAACTCTCAAAAATTTTTATTAGCAATTTGATTGATCTTAATTTTAGTATTTTTTTTTCGAATGTTACATATTTAATTATATAAAAATTTTAATTTGTACATATTTAATATAACTTTCTTTCAAAAATTTTCCTAACATTTTCAATTCTTAACATCCCCCCTTTTCTTTAAAATTTTCGAACTTTTTGACATTTCTTACTATTTGTTTTTTCTCTTTATCCTCCAGTTTATAACTCCTCTCATGAATTTTTTCTATGATGGTGTATGGTCCCTCATATCTGTCATCATCTTTATTTC
>MQRK01199207.1:13517-27690 GCA_001938485.1 Girardia tigrina
AAAAATTTACCTTACAGCATTAGTGAGGCAGGCAGTGAGTGACTTGGGCTTTTATAATATAAAAAAAATTGAACCCCCGGCAAGAGAGGGCCGCGAAGCGGGCCGAGCGCGCTAGTTAAAGATATGAACTTATAAAATGATTATTTTAATTATGTTCGAATAGTCAATCACTTTAAACTTAATAAAAAAATACCAATTTCCATCTGGGTGGGAGAATCACCATTCTAAATTCAACATACTTAAATCAACATACAGCATCCATACATTTACACATTCAAGCAATTTAAAATATTCCTCACAGTTAGAAAATTCAAATTTGAAATGAGTTTCATACGGAAATACAAAAGTAAATTGTCAACGGATAATTTACTAAATAAACCGATGATAAATTGTAACAATAAGAACACTGATTCGTTTTGTATTATGAATTTAATCAAGTATAACTTGGTAACCACCTTATCAACGAAATAAAGCATGGAAATATTAAAAGCCTTTATTAACAAAAACGAATTATTGCAAATTCGAGTGATTTAAACTTTCAATAGATCGGTGATTCGATTTCCAAACGTTATGTCAATAATGATCTGAAGTACATTTGACAAATGTCGATGCCATTCAAAATATTGAGTTTTCTCTTAGTCTTTTCGTTTCAAATTTGAAATATTTGTCTGATGACATCAGAAAAAGTTTGACAGTTTTTGTTCATGTATCATTTGATTTTCAATGTCAAAAACGGTGAGAATAGCTCTTCTGTAATTCATCTACAACTCTCACCAGCGTAAGGGCGTAATCTGTCATCAGTCATGATTGAATAATTTTATTAAAATGTAAGGTATTTTTTTCAAAATGTATAATGAACATAAAATTGACACAAAAAAACAATAAATCATATTAAAATAAAAAATTATGGTAAATTTGCTAAAATACTAAAATATTTTACTTAATCTTCCATTTATTTATACTTCGTAATGTAAAAGTATTGTGTATTAATTATATATTTTCTTTTCTGCCCTTTGGTATGATTGGATCTAAAAGTAGACAGAAATTAGATTAGATTGGCTAGCTAAATCTCTGTTATTAGAAACTAGACATTAGAATGGCTACAATATCATACGAAAATCAGTCCTTTTGCAACCGCTCAACAATTTTTAGTTCTAAATGACTCTTCAAATGTTGTGTTTATTTTATTTATTTGAAACTGCAACATATTCGCGATATGGGGAAAAGAAATTTAAATTTAAAAAGAAAAGAAATCATTGCAATTTATCTTCATTTTGATATGTTACAGCTGGCTAATCAAAAAAATTCTTACATCATCCATGTTATTGTTGAAAGTAACATCCTTGGACTTCAGCATATAGAAAGATCTGCTTAAATTTTTAAAACTTTTTTCTTCTATTATTCACAATTAATAATATTTCATCAATTGTAAGAAATATACTTTGTTTAGAGATAGATACAAATGACAGTCTAAATAAAATATCTTAACTATTAACAAGACTATTATTTTTTGAGGACATTTAATAACACAAATAGAGCTATCACTAAAACAATTCTCAGTAGCACTTTTAGTATCTATCATCTATCTTCATTTATAAATTTTATACTTTATTGTATGAAATGAATAAATAAAATTTAAATAATTACTTTAATTATGAAAAATGTTATTGGGTCAAATTCTTTTAATTTTTATTATTTCTCAGTTACTCTGAATATGAAATTTAAATAATTTAAAATTATCAAATATTTTAAACAGTACCTTTTCAGTTTACGTGTTTTCAGACAATAAGAATTAAAAATAATGAGTCATAGGAGTAGGAGATTCACAATTTAACATACAAAATATCACACATTCCTCACATTCTGTCAAAATTGAATTTGCAATATTTTGTCGACAAAACATAATTGTAAAATTAGATAATTCAAAAAGAAAATTATAAAAATAAAACTGATATTATAAGTCTAATTGGATTAAAACTGCTATATAATTTAAATAATTAAGATTTTTATCAAATAAAAAAATCTAACAAAATATCATACTTGTAATATCGGGTCAGTAGAACGTAAGTCTATAATTCTTGTAATATGACTGTTGTCAGTACATACAACCCTTGATCCGTTATAGTTAAACGACAGTGATGTCAAATAACAATTCTTCAATTCTATATCTAAAAGCTTTTCTGTTTTTATTGTATCCCACATAATTAAATGAGTATCCGCAGACGATCCCACTCCAGCAAATTTACTTCCACCTATATAATTACTTTTTAATAGAAATTTCAAATATTTATTTTATATCAGTTCTCAGTGAAATTTAAGAAAAGAAATTTTTAAAAAATTGAATTTGATAGTAGATATTATAGTTAATTTTTCATATTTATTGATGATTTTTTAATTTTTTTAGCGTAAAATTATTTTTAAAATTGTTTTAAACTATTAAAAAAATATTTCACTTGAATGGAGACGTCAATGCTCATAGGAGCATTTATAGGGCTTCAGAAAATATGTATTATATTCATCAATGACCTATGAAAATTACAGCGGTCCTGGTATAGTGGGAAATAATTAAGTTAACAATGGACACCTATTATCAATCTTTGTATGATTATTTCATTTTTGAATTAAAACGAAAAAATGATATTCAATCTTATTGTTTAAAACCAAATAGTGCCAACGGGTATCTTTCGCTCCAAATAAGAGAATTTTTAAAACAAACGTTTAAGGATCGTTTCATTGTACTACAATCTAAGTTATCGTGACCCCCAAGATCTCGGAACATAACACCCCCCTGTCTACTTGTGAAAGATGATTAAACCAAAAATGTAAAAAAACTGCTAACATTGTCGATTACTTATTACCTTCGACAAATCAACAATTAGTCTTTACTTATTGTCTTTTGAGAATCGTCTTTATCTGTGTGTACATTTTGAACTGCAATGATTAGTTTGGAGAATTATTGTTGCTGTTTAGTATACTTTTTACCATACATGTAAGGATAATTAAATAGATATCTATCAATTTATTTAAAAGTAGCATAAGCCCCAGAAACTATAAAATCAATAATTAAAAAACGGAAAATATCAAAATGGGAATTCAGGTGAAGGAAGTCGTTCCAATAAATAAACCGAAGATTTTTGAAACGGTTTTGAAGGATGAATCATCTTTTGTAAATCAATCCAATTTTCAACCAGTCAGAACAATAAACCAAAATTTTACAAAAAGTGATGCAACATCATAATGGTCAATCATGCAACAGAAATGATATTAAAGTTGTTGTGTGTTACAATTGCAGGAAAACGAGTCACATGTGAACAGAATGTCCCGAAAATAATAACAATTGCAACGGATATATTCGAAGTGAATATCCTTACCTAAATGTTCAGTATGGGATGCAAATGGACATTTAGGGTTTTAGGGTCAACTTTTTGTCAACAGCTTTAGCTTCATAACAGATTCAGATCACCAATGACTGTAATTGATGATGACTCAGGAACCGTTTCATCTGCAGCGGAAATAGATCTATCGTTAAACTCCGAGTCTCTCATAATTCAGGAGTTGATAGGAGCCATAAACTAAAAAGTAAGAGTGTATGGAATCCGTTTATCTTTAATATAAGTAATTGTATATGATTGACACACAAATCTGCGCAGTTGGGAAAAACAATCAGCTGGAAAGCAAAGGTGAGGAAGAAAATGTCAAGATGTTTGAAAAAGTGATCAGTAGGCGAAAGGTCAGGTGAGTATGGTGGATGACTCAAAGTTTCGTAGCCAAGTTCGTTCAACAGTTGCATTGTCAGACGTGCGATGTGTGGCCAAGTGTTATCGTGGAGAAGAATAGCCTCTTCCTATTGACTAATGCTGGTTGTTGTTGGAAGTTTCTGGTTCATTTTGACAATTTCCTGACAGTATCTCTCTGCCGTAATTGTTTCTCCTAGATTTAGGAAGCTATGATGAATAACACCGGCTGCAGACCACCAAACAGTCACCATCATCTTTTTTGGTACAATTTCGGCCTCAGAAAGGGTTGGGGAGCTTGATCGTGGTCCAGCCATTGAGAAGAACATCTCCGATTGTCGTAGAAAATCCACTTTTCATCACACATTACAACGATTCTATCCAGAAACGGATCATTCTTGTTCCGCAGAAGAAGTGAAGACGATGCCTCAAAATGACACATTTTTTCATTGTCATTTAATTCGTGTGGAATCCATTTATCCAGTTTTTTCGACTTCCCAATGTCACGCAGATGGTTTGAAATTGTTCCTCTCGTGACACCTAGTTCCTCCGCAAGCTCTCGAACTGTTGTGCGTGGATTTGCTTCTACTAGAGCCTTCAAAGTTTCGTTTTCAATAGCAGGTTTCCGTCCACGGCCATCATCATCTTTGAGGGTCTCATCTCCTTCTTGAAATTTTTTGAACCAATGTTGTAAACATATGTTTGTTTGTGGTTTCATCGCCCAATGCACCGTTGACATTACGGGCGGCCTCAGATGCTTTGTGGCCAACTTTGAATTCATATAAAAAATTGCTCGTACTTGCGCTTTTTGCATAGAAATATAGAGTATGTTTTATATAGAGATGTTTTATTGGATACTGGGGAGATTATTATTGTGTTAGATAAAAATATTACAAAACCGTTTTTACATCCTAGTCAATGAAAAGGAAATACCCACAGTTACTGGCTCAAATGGAAGTGGAATGGATATAATCGATGTGTGTTATAAATCAATTGTATGGAGAAATAAAAAATTACGACAGTTGTTTTATATTGCTAAAACAGTATTCCCATCAATTAGAACTCTAGGATTTGAATTGAGACAAGAAATAGAAATAACTTGCATAAATGATGATTTGATATATCCAATGTGTACAAATGTATGCGCTTTACACCAGTATTAGACAAACATAAGTATGAAGATTCAAAGAGATTTTAAATTGCTAAAGAGAAACTAAAGTTGATGGAAGGTACAAAACTGTACAGATGCATAGATGGCTGAAAATGGAACTTCTGTATCATCGACTCAGATATTGACGGAGCCTGTAAAAACATGGATATACTAAGGAGTACATTTCTAGAGTTTAGACTGACAATAAGTGCTACTAAGACAAAAGTCATGTGCCTTACTGACGAATCATGCTCTGGAATATCGCAAATCAAATGTGGTGAGAAGATCATAGAATGGGTGATAGAATTCTGTTATCTCGGAAGTATATTGACAACTAGTAGTAGCTGCAACCGGGATATTAGTCAACGAATACGAAATGGAATGCGGAAGCTTAAAGAATTGCAACCTGCAATTCAGAGTAACTGCGTCCCAAAAGTATTGAAGAGAAAACTGATTGAGACAAGTATTTTCCCTGTGGTCTATTATGGTAGTGAGTGCTGGGCAACGCCTGAGTAGGACGTTGCACGGTTACAAGCCTTCCATAATTGTTGCACGAGGACAGTTCTCAAGAAGACCAAACTCGACATGATCCATAATAAGGACATGACGATTGAACTGACTGGGGCAATAGTGATTCTGGCCAAAAGACGCATAGTATTCTATGAATACAATTCATGGAAGGGTGTAACTAATTTTCGAAGAGTTCTAAACTCTGAGAAAATCACAGAATCAGCGGCCGTAAAAAGTAACTGATGAGAAAGCGCATTGCTCGACATGTGATCTGGATATTCAACGATCCGGCAGATTTGGTGGAATACAGGGAAAGTCTAAATGATGAGGAATTTAAACACCTAATAAAAGGAACCATATTTGAACGACTGAAAGAGGTAGTCGAGCACGAGAAAGAATATCCGAAAATGCTTCCGAAGCGTATTAAACTATTAGCTTGCACATTCCCATCTTGCTTTAAAGAATTTGCTGAGCATTAAAGAATGTGTATCTGGCCACGGTGCCGACGACATAGAGTGGTTCCTTCATATGTCCCATGGAGAACTGCCACAAAAGTTATAAAACTAATGGATGGCTACAGCGACATTTATTAATTGATCATCGAATCCAATGTAATGGTACTACGAACATCCAAGTATTACAAAGAGCAGAAATAAAAAGATTTAATGGACCTTTGAACTTGAATGCGGAACATGTTAGATCAGTGTCTGTCGTTGTAACTGATGAAAACTTTCAAAAGTAATCCTTAGTGTGATGCTGAGATTCAGGCCAGATAATATCAAGGATAAGGGAGTGTTTCATTACCCATTTCCCCGTGCCCACTAAGTTCGTTTATACAGCCAGAAGTCTCCAGAATCAAGGAACGACGGAAAATGATTGGTCATTTCTCAGAGAGAAGCCAAAGAGTGCCCGTGCATTGAAAGCTCGCACTCTGTCATCTGAAGACTTACTGGACCTTTGAACTTGAATGTGGAACATGATAGATCAGTGTTGTGATAGATCTGTCATTGTAACTGATGAGAACTGTCAAAGAGTAATCCTTAGTGTGATACTGAGATTTAGGCCAGATAATATAACGGATAAGGGAGTGTTTCATTGCCCATTTCCCCGTTGCACTAAGTGCGCTTATACAGTCTTCAGAATAACGGAACGAAGGAACATGACTGGTCATTTCTCAGAGGAAAGCCGAAGTGTACCCGTTCATTAAAAGCTCACACTCTTGCATCCGAAACAGTGTGAGAGGATTAGAAAACTTTGTATTCGTCAAATGGTTTCTACACGATACAGAGTCTATGATTCACTACCCTGTGCGCCAATGCTGAGTATTATTTTTATTATACAGTTATCTGTCACAGTCGGGGGAGGTTTATCGCATAAAGATCAAAATCCATGAACAAACACTAAATTGGATATTGTATCACTAGAAAAGATCTACTTGCAATTCTCCATTTTACACAGTACTTTAAGCACTATTTATACGTGGCACGATTTACATTGCGTACAGATCATAAAGCTATTACATATATGATAATTACCAAAAAGCCAAATGTCCCCACATTTCAATGCATTATATCAATGCATTATCAATAAATGATTGTTTGTTATGTGCAAAAATATCACATGAAGAGGTAAAATCAATTAAAACAAGGACATAGATGTTAACAATTAGATATTCCTTGGCAACAAGACATTCAAGAAATCATAAAACAAATGAAAGAAAATCAAGAGAATGAGTTTAAACAGTGTGATGAATGTCTAAGGACGTCTGCTAATAAGATTTGGATTCCAAAAATTCAAGGAATGACTTTTCACATATTTCATAAAATCTTATGCCATATAGGAGTAAAAAAACAAATACAAACATGAAAGACTTCACGAATGAAGTCGATATTATTATACCGGACTGGTCAGTTTATTAAATTTCAAAGACCTATACGGGAATTACAAAAGAAAAGACGATGAATTTGATTTCAAAACGATCATTTGATGATATCTATATTGATTTTTGTGAACCTTTGGGAGCAATAAATGAGAGGAAATATATATTGAGAATAATTGACAGATTTAGTAGATACGTCAGCTTAACAGTAGTTAATAATCAAGATTAATTAACGACTATTCAAATCTTACAACAAAAATGGATTTTAAAGTTTAGACAACCACCATGTATATGTTGAAAACTATGTTGAACGCGGGAAAAGTGTTTGAATCAAAGTTATTTTTAGAATTTTCAAAATCAAGATTAATTAATGTAACACTTTCAAGTCCTTACCGCCACATCACGAATTGAATAATAGAACTTCAGTTTCGGACAATTGTAGATATATTAAATGCAACATTAAAAGATAGGGGATCGACAAATCGGGTAGAAATACTTCTTGAAATTGAATTTAGTATAAATGCTTCTAAACAAAAAACTATATGATATAGTCATGTATAAAAGATTCTCGGAAAACGATGGTTCAAGACATTATGAGCTTGATAATAAGGCTATTATAGAAGATGTTAAATGGATAGAAGAGAGTAAACAGACAAGAAATGCAACTATATGTACTTGTAAACCAAGATATTGGGTTTTACTGAAAATTGAATCTGACAGAAAAAATCGGATCACAAATTATATATGACCACTGTTTTGAGGTAGACAACAAAGCATGGGAAATAATACAAAGAAACATAGAGTGGCTAAATCCTTTTAAAGAAGGGATTGTAAATAAATATGTATTTATCAATATCTATAAACTTAATATTATAATATAGGCATTGCAATTAACAGATTCCAAATATTCTAATTTTAAATTATCTTAAACTCTTTTTTAATATTTAAGTGACAGAAATTTTGATTGTGATAAATTATTATACTCACAATTTATTTTTGGATAAGTATGTGGATAAATATTACATTATAAATAAATGTTCATATTTAATTTTTAAAAATCTATGGTATACTTTTTTGAACATCCGGCATATATACATAATATTAAAAAATTACTTAATAATGTGCCTTTTATTACATATTTGTTTAAAATAGTTTAGTTTACACAACGTACACATATTTCAATACTAATGATTTATTACAACAAGAACAAACAAGCATTAATTAAAGAAATTAAAAAAAACATTAATCATCGAACACGTTTACACTGGTGTAATATAAAATCCCGTATGTTCAAAATACTAGAGTCAACGTTAGAAATTTGAAAAAAATATTCAGAAAACATTTAAGTGATTTATTTTATTTAACAAGTAGAACGTAATCAAACTTCTCATTTAAAATAAAACCGTTTTGTAAATAGAATTCTTAATCATATTTACATAAATTTTAATCCACCGATAAAGTCATAATTATTATTATTTCAAGTATGAAGTAAAAATCAATTAATTTTGTAAACATGTTATATTTAACCTTAAAATGTGCAATTTATTTCGTTATTACTAAAAATTTGTGCACATAGAAGTTAAAAACAATATCCTTTTATAATTAAATAAATACACTTTTATAAAAATAACTAACATGACGTCAATACTGCATTTCCTACAGTAGGATGCCAAACTGCATTCAATACGGAGCCTTTTTCACAATTCCATTTTGATTCAGAATCATCAGTATTAATAACTTCCGAGACACCACCATTAGGAATCCTTATTAGATTTATTTCACCATTTTGCTGTCCAATTAACAATAAATCATCATCGCGAGGACACCATTCTAAACATGTTGGTAAACTTGAAGCTGACTTTATACCTTTTGGATCTGCTTCAACTCTGCCTACCTAAAATTTAAAAGATAATGAAATATCAACAACAGGTACAATTTTAATAAAAATTTGGTTGTATAATATATAATTTACATGAAATTTTAAATAACTAATAAATTTAGTAGTTTTTATGTAACATAAAGTTGTTTAAATTTTAATGTGATAAAACTAAACTATGAAAAGTTTTATACAATATAAAAATTCATATCTTACTTCTTCAAGAGGCCTAATCATAATATCCACTGTTGAACAATTGATTAAAACTGCTAAGTATTTCGGATTCACAGCAGCTAATGGTGGTTCTGAGCCTTTAACTTTTAACTTAATTTGATCATAACATTGCTCTTTCTTTTTTGGATCACCGTATATGTTTTTAAACTTAGAATGTCGAACAGCAAACATTATGTTAATTATGTAACCAAATCTGAAAATTTACTTATAAATACAGTACTTATAACAGTAGAATAATGTTTGTTAGTGCATTACGATTGGTTGTTTTTCATAAACACATATTTTGACATACAACATTTGACCTACATTACATTAAATTTGTCTGTTAGTATTTTGAATCATCACATTGCATTATTTTTAAATTGATATAGTTGATTCATGAAAATTGTAGATTTAAATTAAATTTTTAAGTATAAGATGGATAATTTAACCTTTGTATATTTATTTTTGAAATAATCATCACAATAAAAAAATAACTAACAAAAACTTTATTAATCAATACATTTGACACTGTTTATACAAAATTTAAATAATAATGTAGTCATATTTAAAATAAATTGAACTGATATAATATTGCCAATGAGATCCATAATTACCATACAAAAATTAAAATTCAATCGTAAGGCTGATTTTTGTTTAATTAAATTCGATATTCTCTTCGCATTAAATGTTTGAGAATAGACTTTTTGTTCTAGGAAATTATAATTTCCAATACAAATATTATCAGGATACATTGTTCTAACTTCAATTAACAGTAATCCATGTGCACTTTCCACTGTCTTCCTAAATGAAATACAATTTATTAAAAACATTTAAGCTATGAATTTTGATTTATTTTTCTACAATTAATTTAATTTAATTAATTTAATGTTTAGAGAACCATCAAGATTACCATATAAAACTATCAAATAATAAAGAACGATTAGCAAGGGACAAAGAAATGGTCCAACAGTATGAAATATGCATTCTATAAGCAGAAAAAATGTTTTCTAATAGATTTAACTGTGATACTTATGAAGATAGAAACCGACACTATACCAACCTCTTTAACCCTTTCGGCCCTAATTACAAATATTCTATAATTTTTTGTGGTACATATATGTACCGCTAGGACCGAAAGGGTTAAATAATCAATCATTATATCCTCTATGAAATGAATATTATTGAAAATAAAAAGTTCTCAAATATTCTCATTTTCGAAATCTCATATGGAATTTTAAAATGTTCCACCACTAAATATTTTTATTATTTCTATTGTTAAAATCGATATCAATTGAACTATATTTTTGGATTTCTTAGGTACATATACTGACTATTTCTTTTAGTGTACAACTAAAATTTAAGTCATAATTATAATTTTTCAAATTGATTCTTCATTTGATTTTCTTTGCATGAAATGTTATGAAAATAACAATTATTAATATTATCCTATGAAAACTTGATTTTATTTTAATCCTCCTACTTCGACAATATATTTACACAATAAGAGCTTAAAAATTTAACTATTTATTTAAATAGAGAAAATAATTTATTAAAAACCACGTTAATATTTGATAAATTAGCATGAATAATTATCATCAGGGACCCAGAAAGTCAAAAAAGTCAACCTTTTTATGGAAACAGAAATTGTATAAGATACACGTTACTTTCATCCATTTTGTAAAATCTAGACAGGAAAAAATGTAAGGTCAATAAAAGTCAATTTTTTGTTTTGTGTCAATAAAGTCAACTATTTAATTTTAAGTCAATAAAGTCAACTTTTGTTACATAAATGAACAATTTTGGTTATGATTTTAAAAAATTATGAAATTATAATAAATTTTAAAAAAGTGGTTTAATAATAAACAAATTTAATTACAATAAATATTTCTTTCAATACTAACATCTCATTCTGATTTTTTAATTTACAAAAATCTAATTTTAAAAGCAGCATCATTCTCATTTATTATTAGTGAAGCTTTTTAATTTTATATTTGATAGAGAATTAAATTAATAAATTTTAACGGATTATTATTTTCCTGATTTTTATATATCATTCAATAATACCCAAATATGCGGTATCAATTAGAACGAAAATTCAGAAAATTGTATTGTAATTTAGTTAAAATCCTTCAGGTGAATAATTTTGTATCCACAACTGTTAGATGTGAGAAACAATTTCTAGTGGATAAACACCGTTCAACTGCTAAGGTAATGTTGGATATTAGATATTTTAATTATTTGAAATATTTAATATTTACTTTTTTGATAAATATTTTGTTTAAATATTATCAATTAAACAGTGTTTTGAAAATAAACTTTTCGCGTGTTACAGGAAACTCGAAATTCTAAACTGTCTAATTCTCAATCTACATTGACATCTCAGATGCAATCATTTATTTATGTTGATGCATTCATTTATTTATATTAATTAATTAATATTAAAAGAAAATGTCGTTTGTTTTAATTAGCAAAAAACGTGTAGTTGTGTTAATCAAAAAATAAACATTTCGTTCTTTTATCATTTTGTTTTCTTTTCAGTTAATTACAAGCTATCCGGGCAATAATGTCGTAGATAGGGCTGGCAATCCCGGAATCCCGGACATTTTTTCAATCCCGAAATCCTGGGATTAAAATGCTAGAGATCCCAGGATTTCAGGAAAATTAGTTTCCATTGAGATAAAATATTATAAAAAATTGATTTTTTAAAATTTGAATTATTACTTTTTGGTAACAAAATTCAATACTAATCAGTGATAATTTATAACTGCTTTATTAATATGGGAATTTTTTCCAAAAAGTCAAAAATAAAATTTAAAAAGTGATCAATTTTAAAATGATACCTTTAAAATATAATACTATGATTCACAGTAAGTTAAATAATTAAAAAAAGTTTTATTTATGATAATAAATCTAGGAAAATTCATCAGATGAACTCAATGTTTGATTAGCTTACTTAAATTTTAATAATAAATCAATATTTTATCAGTATAAATATTTTTTATCATTTTAGCTATGAATTTTGCAGTGTTTAAAGAAGAAGGCCTTTGGAAATACTATTTGCGAGAAAATTTGGAGATTCTGTGCTGTGCATTACATGCAAGAAGAATCTTAAATATAATGGTGGGTCTACAAAAGGACTTCACACGCACCAGAAGACTGCACATTGCATTGACCTTTTGAAGAGATCTGTGTCTTCATCAAATCAGTCAGTGGAGTCTCCATCCGCTCAACATTCATTAAGCATAAAGAAGATCACTGAATTCTTTCGTGATGACCAAAAATCCCTTCCTTCAATCCTCGCACGAATGACTGCGTTGATGGTCTAACATTCTCCGTTTTTATTACATCGTTAGATCTAAGGAATTGTTTTACGACCTACCGAAATCAGCAAAGACTATTAAACTAAAAGTGTGCAACTACTCCGATTGCCTGACTGAGAAATTGTCAAGAGAAGTTCTAGACATGAAAGCCTGTGGAGGACGTTTCAGTCTTTCATTTGATGAGTGGACATAAACGAAAAATCGGCGATATCTCACTGTCAATCTACATGACCTTCAAGGACATCATACTTGGAGAAATCTTGGATTAGCTCGAATTTGCGGTTCATTTTCAGCAGAAAGCTGCGTTCAACCACTCAAGGTTAAGTTGCAGAAATTTTCCTTAGATTTCGACAAAGACATTGTGAGTGTCACGGGTGAAGTCGGGCGACTGATTAGACCAAATCAACAGGTATGTCTTGCCCATGGAATTCATTTGGTTGTTCTGGACGGCTGTACAATACTAGACAGGAGTTCCACCAAGCTGAAATTGAAAATGAGGTCGATCCAAAGTGGAAAGAAACAAGTGATTAAGATACAGACATAGAAGATAAATCAAGTGATTACTTCCCTTTATAGATAATCAATATGTTGGCTATTCTACGTCCTTCTCTGAAAGAAAAATAGAGGAAGTAATTGAGAAAGCTAGAAGAATCGTGAAAATGTTCAAACGGTCTCCTATAAAAACAAAATTTTGCAATCACATATCATTGCTGACTCTTCAAAAGAGCTGAACCTGATTTTAGATTCTAAAATCCGTTGGAGTAGCTTAGTAGACTGCTTTCCCGGCTCCTTGAAGTTAAGCCAGCTTTACAAAAGACTTTAATTGATCTTAAAATTATGGATGCTTTCACCGAAGAAGACTTCGAGATGGTTTCAAATATTTCTGAAGCGCTAAAACCTCTGCGCGTAGCCGTTGAGGCTCTCTGTCGCCGTGATGCAAATCTATTGACTGCATATATAATTGCGACGTTTACACTTGAAGAGCTACGCCAGCAGTCAACAATCCTGAGTCTGCATTTGGAATCTTCTCTGAGACGAAGAATAACTGATGAAAGAATAACAGATGCAACCCACTTCGTTCGCTATCTATGTGATCCCATGGTTCGAGTTGTTAAACGATCAATTGTGAAGACATTTTATTCAAATCTGCTTATATGTCTCAATGCCTATCCAAAGCAAAATATCATCAGTAAAGACATCATCGAGACTGAAATAAATCAGAAAAGTCCGCAGGTTTCGATCAAAAGAAGCTAAAGGAAATTGTATGGATTTGGTCTATAATTATCTTATCACTGTTCCGCCAACTTCCGTTGAAGCCGAACAAGTCTTTTCCTCTGTGTGATATTTCTGTACAAAGCTGCGCTCTATATGAGTTTTGCAACATTTATTATTATCACAAACGCATTCACTATTTGACATCTCTCTTGATCAATTTATTTCTGAGTTCAAACTAATTATTTTCAATAAATGAAAATCTGTTAATAAAAA
>MQRK01199219.1:4474-20779 GCA_001938485.1 Girardia tigrina
GTGTGTTGACAACATGGGGGGATATTTTGATTAAAAATAAAATGTTATTATTTAAAAAAAATCGATTTACATTTTACTTTAATTTTGACCCGTTTCATATCGAACAACCTAATACTTGACTGAACAATATAAAATTTAGCATTTGATGTTAACCGACGAGTATATGATATGTTTTATTTGGATAACTTTCATTGTACTCTTGAAATATACTTTAAATCTACATAAGCATCTATTTTTCAATCGAAGGAAAGTCTTAAAGCAAATAAAAGATAAATTGAATTATGTTGTGCGTTCAATAAGTATCCAGTCTAACAAAGAACAAACTAATTCCGAAAATGGCCATTTTATAACACAACAAATTTACCATATGTAGGCATCATTTTTCAAAATAATGTTCATTTCGAGCCATACACTTCCACCCACGAATAATCAAGTTTAAAATGCCATTTTGAAAATTTCTAGGGTTCAACCGTCCAGGAAATCATCCTTGTCAACTTTCAAATCATCTTTCGATCAAAGCTGGATGCCTCTAAAATACTTCTTTAGGTATCTAAAGAAGGAAAAATCGCTCGGTTCCAAATCTTTGATGTATGGCGGATGATCCACAAGCACTAGTCCAGTACCTTCAATTGTGGCCATAAAAATGCGCACTGTGTGCACTGGGCATTGTTGTTGAGACACCATAGTGGCGTGTTCTTCTGCTTCCGTATATTCTTTCTGGAGTATGCCACCAGTTGGATGTAATATGCAACGTAGTTGATGATGCATTTGTCCACGAGTTCCATGAGAATAACAACTTTATGATCCCAGAATATGGTAAGCATGGTCTATGTCGTGAACCATTCGCATCTTCAAAAATAGCTTCCCAATAGGCAGTTTCAACTCTACTATCTGACTCTTTGTTTCCGGCAAATACATACAGAAAGATGTTTCACCCTTCGAAATTAAATTTGCCAGAAAAGTTTCTCCATTCTGTTCTCACAGGTTCAATTTGTTCCGACTGAACATCAAGGGGCTTGACAACATTTCATCATTCAAGAAGCGGGGTTCGAATCTAGAGCACAGTTTTCTGATACCCATGGATTTCACTTTTGCGTGGGCTGTAAAAAGACTAATGTTGAGCTTCCCTGACAGCATTTTCATGGTAATTCAACGCTCTTCTTGGACTATCTTCTCCAATTTTTCATCAACTGTGTCAAAAATTTATTTTGGCCGACCTGATATTTCTTGATCAAAAATGTAGGTTCTAACACCGTTCAACTCTCTGATCTCAATATTTAACAGTTGTCAGAGATGGAGAGTCATGTAGATAAGTTAACTGCAAGAATCATACTTACTGAAGATAAAGATGTTATTAATATTTGAAAATCATCAACATCACCATTATCAAATCAGACGCTCTTGATCAATACAATAGATAACCAAGATGGCCCCTAATACATATTTGTTTATTACATTATGAAAACAAACAGAAACCTAAATAAAATAAGACAAAATCGTATTGTGGTTTGCGTATAGAAAACAGGAGAACATTTAAAATCTTATTTTAGAGTCAACCTTAGTTAAATTTATTTTTCGAGACGATCAATGAGTATTCCTAATTCTACAACTGAGAATTAATTCTTTGAAATCCTCTGTTTCATAACAATTTTTAAGGTTTATAAAACAAATAAGAATACATTCTCAATAATGTGTTCTTCTACCAATGTCAAAACGCGAATGTGACTACCACTTCCAGCGATATCGCATCCTTTTAATCAAATAATGATAATATAAATAATTCTACTTAGTAATGCATGAAAAGTTAAGAAATAATCGCTATTTAATCTAATTAACAAAGATCAGTGTTGAAAAGTTGTTCTGCGCTTTCTTAATTTAGCGACAGAACCATGACCAGAAGTCTTTACTAATCTTCAGAAGTCATCCGTGTCAAACTGAGTCAGCGCGGCGATAACTACAATTTGATTACACATAATTACTTGCAACACTGAACTATTCGGTTGAAAGACTGTGGCAATGAAAAGAATTTGTATATAATATCATATTAAATCGAATATATTTCAAGTAATTCTACAAACAATACATTAAAGAAACAAATTGTCATGTATATAAATTAGGAGTCTGATTGATAAATAATCTCGTCTGTTGATGAATTTTGTTATTTGTTTATTACGGAAGTCAAAATGTCTCACCACATCTTCGGTTATGTAAAACTACAATTCTATTTGTAGAACCAGATATACAAACATCTCTGTCAAGCACAATACGCATTTATTGTACACAAGAAGTATTACAATGTAGTGAAAGCTTAAAAAAGTGATCATAAGTTTACTTGGTAATCATTTTATTTAATCAACCTTCAGTGTCAGAAAGATAAAAGACATTTCATTTAAATGAGATCAAACAATTTGTTACTTCCGTCGGAGTTTTGATTGTCTCTGAAAATGTGTATTAGATTAACACATTGAATGCTGAGTACGAGATATCTTGTACTTCAATATTCATTAGTTAGACGCTAAGTACGAGATATCTCGTACTTTGGCTTACATTACTAAGACACTAAGTACGAGATATCTGCTGCGCGCATGAGATATGCCTGCCGCGCGACAGTAAACTTTTTTGTCCCACGCGTAGCAGACGTTCGGTGCATGATGTCAACAGCAGTCAATGTGTTAATATTTCAAGACAGTATTGTTTCGAAAATAAGGATAGTTTATTTACTAGTTGCATTTCATTTAAGAAGTAAATATTCATCTTTTATAACAATGTCGGGTAACCGGTGCACCGCGAACATTTTTATAAAATATTTAAAATCGTTAAAGTAATTGAACTTGTTATTGAAGTAACGATTAGTCATAATTTTGCATCGTTGTAAAACACACAGTAATTGTAATTACATACAAGTAAATTTATAGTGAGTCGCACAGGTGCGCCGCAAAAAAAGTTTTAAGCTTAGTGCACCGCAACTCGAAAAAGGTTACCCGACACTGTTTCATAATAATATTGTAGTAACACAGTTTTGTGAAAAAAATCATTTACGAAATCACAAAATTCAATTATCATATTTGTTAAATTCAATAAAAATATTTATTAACTCACAGGCTATATCAAAATCATTGGACTAGGAAAGCAACATTATTATTTTGATCAATCAATGTCCAGTTTTAATTTATTGCAAGAATTTAGTTTTCCCAAATTCTTTTTTATAACAGTATAATTTTTTATGCTATAGTAAAACTTTTTTTAATTATATAAAAATTATTTTTAAAAAATATGTTGTAATTTTTTGATGTGATAGAAATATGTTTAATCGAACGTTTCCATTTTAATTTAACGTTTTTCATCCGATATGAAACTCACATCAAATATGTAAATGATTCATGTAAAATATGTAAATATGTAAAATGTCGCAAAATAAGTTTTCATAAAATATCACAAAATTATTTGATCAAGATCAATTTTAATTATTTTTTGTTTTTCGGGCATTGATTTTCAATCTTTATGTGACTGAGGCACCCGAAGGAGCACTCTGATCTTGTTGTCGGGCGAAACAACCTGGACACCTAAGTAAAACATAAATCAGGGGTCTTTGAATACTTTATGAGCTCATTATACGTACTTGCTAATAAAAATAAAAATGTATTTTTTAAAAAAATCTTTGTCTGTATTGTTTATCCATCAAATTAAATAATCAAAATTTTTATAAAACTTTTTTAACATGAAATGAACTATTATAATATGTAATTCGCGGTATAATCTCATACCGCTCAATTTATTTTCTCTTTCAAAGATCAATGGTCAGTGTATAAATTTTTTATTGTCTATATTGTATGTGATTTTAATTTCCTTTTTGGATCTTTTAGTTATTGTAACGGGCAAATATTTGTAGTTTTATTTGTGACTCATTTTTTTATTGTAAAGTGATCTGCAGTGCGTTTTTGTTTTATTTCTTTTATTCGTTTTTTTACGTCAGACAATTTACAAGTTGACTATTGAAGGAAAGATTGTTTTTTTATAAAGGGCTAATTTAACGAAAGACTGAAAGAAATGAAGAACAGATTATTTAAAAAAGAGAAAGAAATTATATTTTAAATTATAATGATTTAAATAAAATCATATAATTAAATTTAAGAATTGAAATTTAAAAATTAAAATTTAAAATGAAAATTCAATAATCAATATATTTACCTGACGACGAAAATATTATTTCGCTTGAATATATTACTTTTCTTGAAAATATTATCTCGCCAGAAAACATTGTTTCGCCTGAAGATATTATTTCGCCTGAAAACATTATTTCGCCTGAAAATATTGTGTTGAAAATATTATTTCGCCTGAAAATATTATATTGTCCGAAAATATTATTTCCCCCGAATATATTATATTGTCTTACAATTTTATTTCGTTTGGCAAAAAAATTGTTTAGTGGGCCAATATTTGAAAAGACAAGAATCCAACCGATTTTTTGTGTTAACTTTCGATACATAAAAAATTTATCATCAATTAAGTATATCAGTATTGGGATCAGTCATTTCGGTATATCATCATACTATCTTGTAAGTGTTTTGTTATTCGATTAAGATTTTAATAGTAGAAACCTAGATTCTCTTTTTATAGATTATTATTTTATTTTTATTTTTATTTGTTTTTTTATATATAACTAAACTCATCAAGGACTACCCTTTGATTAGTTTAGTTGTTGCTTCATTATATATTTGTTTATAGTAAAAAATAGACGATTCGTCTCAATAACGCCGGAATATCGAATCTTTTATTTTTTACAGTCAGGTCCTGGGAATTCGGATTGTTAAATGGTTATAATTTGTGTTTGATGTTGTTTACTTAGACTTCTTTTTAATAAGGTTCTTGTGTGAATCATAACCTCCGCAGAGAACATCTAAAATATCTAGCGTATATTACGTGATGAGGAAAATTTTAATGGTTGATAAACTAATGTAGTGTAACAAAACTAATTAATTTAATTAGCTGAAATCATTTTTTATAAAATTTATAAAGAATTAAAATAGAATGAGCAAATCCATAATAAATTCATTCACAAAATCTCCTATCCGTAATAATCTTAAAACATAAGAAAGCTCAATGATGGGTGACACGATACTATCGAAATGAGAACAAAACAACAGAAATATCAACAAAACTAGAAGTGACATAAATCAGAAAGAAGTACAGAAACTTACAAGCAAGACAGACCAACAATTAACAGTGCTTTCTTTCAGTAGGAACTCATGGGAACTCAGTTCCCATACCTGTTTTTGCCAGATTAGTTTATATTTATATAAAATAATCGGCGCTTTACTTACTGTCAGTCCTTTTTACAGTGGGGACTCACGGGAACGACATAAATTACGGTTTACAAATAAACAACAAGCTATATAAATGTACCAAGTAGCAAATGCTGTTATTCTCTAATATTTAATATGATATCTATGGCATAGCCTTTTCAGGGGCGTGGTCATATTGATTAAATTATTTGGTAAATAATTATTCGATGTCATTTTAGATTTTACAGTCTTAAAATTAATAATAATTAAACAAACAAAAAAGCCTTGAAATGAAGAAAATCTCAAGTTTTTTTCCCAGCTGCTGCTTCGATAAGCAAACAATTGAAACAAGAACTTGCGGAAGGTAATGATATTCAAACGACAGTCTCAGAACAAACGTGTGTAGGCGATGTAGACATAGACTCGGACAATGATCAGCCAAGTTGTTGGACATTGGAGCAAAAATTAGACTTCTGCGGAAGATATGAATGACTGTGCGTTAGAAGAAAAAAGCTCGGCTGTACAGTCTGCCAAAAGGTTGGAACACTTGGTATATAAGCAAAAATGGGTATGAATATATCGAAAGAATGGACTGATGGCGAAGTATCTTGTTACGGAGATGAAAAAAAGAAACAGCCGAATTCACTCCGAAAGAAAATTTTGCTTCACAAGGAATCTGCTGGATATCAAACTGCTGTAAAGATACTAACAGAAGCAGAAAAGGAAAAGCTTGAAAACGTAATTTTAAAGTCACGTGAGAAAACAGTGACGGCTAAAATCTTTCGCACTGCATACAAAGTTGTGAAAGGAAATCAGTCATATAATAACTTTGAAATAGAAATTGATTTACAAGAAATTAACGGGATAGACATAGGTCGCATTCTATATTCGACAAATGCATACATTAATATTGTGAACCATATAAGGACTGAAATGAGACAGAAGCTGGTCAAAGAAGTGGTTAAATCCAAAAGTAAAATGTCACTGATGATTGATGAGTCTACGACATTGAGTGGAAAATCAACCCTTAAAGTGTACTTGCGAAGTTGTATAGAAGGCACTGAAATGAAAGAAGCAGTAAATTTATTTCTGGACTTAATCGAACTTCAAAGTGTCACAGCCAACGGAATCTTTACTGCATTACTAGACTGTCTTAAATATTACAGGATGGGTGAAGAAAACTTTAAGAACTATTAATTAAGAACTATTTAGTTTCTGTTACATGTGATGGTGCATCTGTCATGTTGGGATGCAGAAGTGGAGTAAAGAAGCTACTTACTGATAAATTTCCATCGGTGATATTCTGGCACTGTGCTAATCGCAGACTGAACTATCAGTAGTAGATACCGTAAAGGACTTTTCAGGAGTCAATAGATTTAAATCATTCCTTGATAAGCTATACGTAATAAACCATGCTTCTCAAAGAAATAGTAGAGAACTGCATTCATGTGCTAAATTACTTGAAGTAGAGTTATTAAAAATTGGACGGGTTTTAAGTACGCGATGGGTTTCGTCAAGTTTCCATGCAGTGTTTGCAGTGTGGAATAATTATGGTAAATCATTTCGAAGAAGCAATGACTGAAGAAGTAACAATGAGAAATGTACATATGAAGGGTTGAAGAAGAAAATAGCATCGTTAGAGGAAGACTGACGATCACGTAGAATGCCTATCGGGGAATACTATTCTCTTTTTAGTTGAGGTGGACCTTAGTCGCAATACAACGTAAAAAAGAATTAAAAGAACATTACACTATAATGAGGAATTAAATCAAGAGAAAGTCAAAATAAAATGTATAAGAAATTTTTATTAAAAGTGAATAGAATTAAATGAAAATTATGTACAAAAGAGATATTATCTTTGGTTGTTAGAAAAGAAAAATGTAAATTTGTTAGAGAAATTGCTGTTTTAATTTTTTTTATAAAATAGCTATACTGTTGAATTCAAAGAAGTCAATCTCAAGAGCAGCATAAAAATCACTTATGCTTTTGCCTGGATAACACGTGTTATGGACGCGGGAGTTGTACAATAAATCAGAAGAGTATGGATAGATAATGAATAGGAGAAGGCTGAAGATCACGTGGAAAAAAAGATCAAGGACTTTTTCTGGAGGAGAGTGTTGTGTTTTAATTTTTGTAAATTATTTTTATTGTTCAGCTTTGTTTTTTTTGTTGGTTGTACATTGAAAATTATGTAATTTTTTTGTGTAAATTTTTATGTAAAAAAGGAATTATCAGATTTGATGGAAAATGTCATTTTCAAATACTTATTTTAGATACAAATTTAAAGCTTGGGATGAATTAATATTTTAATTTAGTATTTTTTTTATCAACTTGTAAAAATCTTTTAACAACGTTTTCAATTTATTTTAAAACATTAAATTTTCAGGGTTTTTGTTGACTGAAATTTATTCTATATGTAATATTTTATTTATTATTTTATGTTAGGTTTGTTTTATTGACAGAAAAAATTGTTTTACTGAACTTTTCGATAAAAAATAAAACTTTTTGAATTTGGAGTTATTTTGATGTTACGAGTTTATTTCTTGATTTATAACGATAACAAGATAAATTAATCAATTAATATGGGTTGTGGAGCTACTAAATTATCAACTGTTGAGAGCAAAGCAGATCAATCAATAAATATACAATGCCCACAGATAATCGCCATGTTAATCGGATCCATCAGTTGTGTTTAACATATTCCTCAAGTGATTAATTCGGATGCTGAGAAAATTCAGGAGAAAATATCGAAAGGAAAGAAAGAGCCGACGACTGTTAAAAAGACTGAACAAACTCCTCCAAAAGAGAATATGAACGATCAATCGATTATCTCTGAAAAAGACGTACCCTCACAAATCCCACAGAGAGCGACAGAAATACTTGGTAAAAGACCGTGATCAATAGAAGAGACCAACAAGAGAAGGAAGCTGAAATACTACGGACATCAGATAAGAAAACAAGCATTAGAAAGGTTATACTTGCAGGAAGAGTGGAAGGAGAAAGACCAAAGAGATAATGGACAGACGATTTGAAAGAATGTAGGTGATTGAACATGGAATATCTGAGAAGCTTGTGGATAATTAGGTGCCTCCACGGCCCAACAGCGAAGGTCCAAAATAAAGAAAGGAGAATTGGAAATCAAAATCTAAAGTAAATGTATTAGTGAAAATTAAGAAAAGTTTAGAAGAATTGTGTATGGAATTTGAATGTAGATAAAGAATATTTTAAAAATTGACTAATATAATTCAAGTAAATGTAAATGCTAGTTGTAAAAGAGTGTTATTGATAATTTTCAATTTTCTAAAATAAAGTGCTTCATAAATTTTGGGTGTTTTAAAATGTCGATTTATAAATTTAAAAATTATCGGACATAAAAAATCAAAGAAGACAAAGCATTGAGTATGTTTTAATAAATGTTGAGAGTATTAGTGTCTTCTTTAATTTAGAAAATGGAATTAAATACTCAACCTAACACTTTTGAAAGATTGCAAGAGTGCAATCACATAGAAATTGTTTTGGTTTTAATTTTGCTAATTTTGATTGAAAATTGAATAGATCTAAAATGGATAATTCAAATTCATTCCAAAATAGAAGAACTAAATAATTACTGAAATATTGTTTGAGATTTGGATCCTTCGAATGAGACATCTTCAAACAAAAAAAGGAGTGTTGTTACCGGCATCTATAACCGCCCTCGTCTGCTTTCATATTCAGTGATTGTGAAAAACCGCGATTTTAATCAAAATTTCAGTTATATTTGGGTCCTTATAAAATATATCAAATTTATCTGGTGTACAGCCCATACCTCGCACATTAAAATCTATATATTCATAGATGACCTTTTCAACAGTAAGATTACATAAAGAAATGAACGACGTCAAAGTAGACTTGCTCAGAATTTGGCCTTTATCGTTAAGGTGCTTCATAAAAATCCAATATTTTTACAATTTAATCAAGAACAAACTCACCTTGACAAGGTTACTTCTTTCCATGTCATCTTGAATGGAAACAACACCTTTATACTCATGCGTAGATACATTAATGTTATGTAAACATCATATCATACTAAAGCCGTTGATTTAGGTTTTTAAAACATTTATAAATACAAGGAATGATAAGAAAGAAAATGGTAAAAGCAAGTGATACAAAGTTGAAGTTAAAAGACCTTTATTTGGGGAAACTACAATTTCTAATGTATTCCGACAGTCTCATCAAAAGACAGTGAAAACATTTCTGCGGCTGGAATTTTTATATCTAATAAACCACCGACTTTATCTAACAAATTTAATTGTTCTCTCTGTTTTATCTCCATATTTTGTAATAAAATTTATGTGATAAATATTTAATTATTGTAAATGTTCTTTACTAAGAGTCGTGAGTACCTGGAAACAATTTGTTATTGTTATTATATTATTATTTTATTTTTATTATTTTCTCATAACACTAATTACTTTCTCTTTAACGATATTTTGACCAAAATTTTGTTACCCCAAAATGTACCATTATAATCGAGTGACCTTCATAATATACCGCGTTTTCCCGAAATTAAGCCCTAGCGAAATTTTAAAAAAATCAATCATTAATTAAATGAACTGGCTTCACGAATAAATGAAACAGAAACTTTCAACTTTAAAGATAATAGTGACGATCTAGAAGAAGATGATATTGTTACTGTGAGGAAT
Organism: Girardia tigrina; assembly: GCA_001938485.1. Taxonomy (NCBI): domain Eukaryota; kingdom Metazoa; phylum Platyhelminthes; order Tricladida; family Dugesiidae; genus Girardia; species Girardia tigrina. The sequence continues at coordinate 14,439 of MQRK01199219.1, forward strand.
ATGCGGTGTGTTGATGTTTTTGTGTAGTGTTTGCATGTTTAAATGTTGTGTGTTGATTTGGGATTGTGCCTCTCCGAATCAGATGGATGATTAATATTTTAATTCTTATAATCTGAAACTAATTTATTTAAATTTAGATTTAATATTCACATTTTTTATTTCTATTATTGTAAATTTTAAATAATTTTATTCATTTTATTTTTGTAAATTTTTAAATAATTAAAATCAAATTTATGTTTAAAAATGATTATAAAAAGTAATTTTATTTAGCCTATAAAATTTAAATTAAATATTTAAAATAAAATAATTTTCTTCAAGTTAGTTCAGATTGGAATGAAAAGTATTAAACATTGAGTGATGGATACAAGTGAAGGCAACACTAGTAATTGTCATAAAGATGATCAAAATTGTGGATGTAATAAATGTTCTATCAAATGTGTGAGTTCTCTTAACAGTTATTATTGAATAAAATTTGATGTCTGAATTTTTATATTATATTTTTTTCTTAAATATTATAAATATCCAGAAATTAAGCCATAGTTTCATTTTTTTTACAAAATATAAATAGAAGATAAGGTCTTAATTTCGGGGAAAAAAGTAAAACTTAAAATTGATTATTTTAGATTCAATAACGTCATTAAAATATCAAATTTTATTAAATATTTTTTAATGTTTCATTTGATTTTCTGCCATCTCCAGACATAATTAACAACAATTAGTTGTATTATATACATTAAAATAAAGATTATATAACTAACTTAAATAGCAATTATTAATGACAGTTTTTAACGGTTTCTGGAATTTCGTCAAAATTCACATTCTTTTTGTGGCAGTTTTATATATTGGGTCTTAGATTATATTGTTAAATGATTATGACATTAAAAACTGAAAATAATTAGATTGAAGCAAGAGACGAAACTTTTAATAACAAATATAAAATGCCTATCATTGTGGCAATTACTTGTTAGCCAGGTCTGTTTACCGTACCATCTTGTTTTTAACATTCGACTTTTTGTAAAAGAAAGCCGTTAAAAAACTTTCCTTATTAACTCCTCTGACATAACCATCTCCTCCGTAACAAACGATCTGCACAAAAAATGTTATTTATATAAAGTGATGGTTGCGTGGTCATTATTATTGAACCTTTCGAAAGTTAATTTTCTGATCAAAATATCAGTGACGTATAATAATTTATGTCATTCGATATTGCTAATACCCGATCTTCAAGAATCGATCTCAATTTTTGTTTGATTCTATTTCTCGTGAGAGGGGACTGGATTGCCGTCTCAGCCTGTTCGGAAAAACTGACCGAATGGATGATTGTTTTTTTAATTTGTAAATAAGTCAATATTGAAAGTATTTTATTAGAATTGGTTTAACCTTTACGTAATTTTATGGCTTGTATGGTTATATTTTGTTTTATGTTTTTTTGTCATTGTAGTGCTCGAAAATTGTGAAAATCATAAATAAAAAACTGCTTATTGTTTTAATGATTCAATGAATAAAAAAATGAATTCAATTTTAAACTAAAAAATGTCAATTGTCGTAAAAAATAAAAGTTTATTTTTTTCGTTTTTTATCCGTTATCATGGACCTTATATTACAAATTCATGCGGTGCTCGCGTAACTATACCGCCTTGTGGCAAAACAAGCCGGTTATATTAAAGCCGGTGCTGTTATGCTCGAGTCGACCGCGCATCCCTGGCCGACTTGATCTTACCAGTCGGACAAACCGACGTCGAGGGAACGGAGCGATCGCACAGCTCTCCGCTTCTGGTTAGACTACTCGACGGAGAACTGCTATGAATCATTTGCAGGACGGATACATATCGATGATTCGGCCTGTGTCTGCCAAGGCAATGTTTTAAAATAGTAACTGGGCACCCAAATGGATGCCCAGTCATTGATTATTAGATGAAGTGGTGTAGCTCCATCTTCTTCCACCTCCAGGTGTAACTGGTTTATCGGATAAATAAACTTTAGAGATAAACTTTATCCTTCTTTATCACTCTCTCCCCATTTTGACTCTTACTCTTTGCAGCACGGCAAATAAACTGATTCATAAACTCATTATTATAATTATTAAGAACACCCACATGGGTTTTCGAACTTTTATTTTCAATACAATCAGAATTGTCTTTTGGACAACTCTCAGCAAAACTCTCGTAATTCGACATCGTTCTAAATTGATAACTTTTGGTTAATGTTTGTTAATAAACAATTATTCGAACAAATTTTTCATTATTTTCAGATTTTATTTTTAAAGTTCAATTTTGTAGTTTTAGTATTAATTTTTATTTACATATTAATTTTATTTAAAAAATGATTTTATGTAAAGAATGAACATTTATTTAATTCAAAACTTAGTTAAAACTATTTATTTTATTTAAATTTTAATATGAAAATTTGAAACGATTTAATATTTTTAATGTTTTTACATATCTTATGCTGTACTTTAAAATGTCAATTATACTCGAATAATTATCTATCGTGAACATCTAAAATATCAATTTTCCACCTGGGTGGGAGAAACACATTTCCAAATACTAAACTCTACATACAAATTCAGCAAACCAATTTCAACATACCAAATTTAAAATATTCCTCACAATAATGATGATCAAAGTTCCATTTCTATAGATCAAGTTGTGACTGTGCGCGTGTACAGTGGTCAATCAGAGTTCTTCATTGAAGGGTATCAATACTAAAAGTTATTTCCCGTATAGTTTGAAAAAGATGCATTTCAGAAAATTTGGTTTCATTTTCACGACATTGTCAGAAAGTAGGTGCCCAGTAAAAAACTGTTAAAATATGACTTGGTCTGCAGGACTCAAGCGGTACACTGCTACTGCCAGGTCGCTGTGTCGAGCTCTTCGGGTACAAACTTACCGTACATTAAAGGGATGCAGGTCACCACAACTGGACCCAGTGGCTGGAACCTTAACTTGATTCGTGTTTTAAAATGAAAATAAATATTTATATTACATAACAAATATAGAATAATTTAAAATTGAGAAATAATGATTTTTAAAACCAGTTTTTTTGTTATTGATATTGCGAAATATTAAAATTTGAAATGGGTGAACTATTTTCAAATGCAACATGAGTAAATGCGGATTTTATGAATTATCTAGAGGAAATTTTTGGTTTTGAAAATGCATATGTCCATTAACTGTTCTTTGAATTGCTGACGACGTATTAGGAAATAGATGAAAGATAAATATCGTCTCCGAAATTACTAAAGTGGTTTTATGGACTCTTTGATATAGAAGATATAATAGAATGAGAACCGGCCCTCTTTATGACCATAAATAATGATTGTGTGATTCTTACAAAACAAGAAAGATGGTAGTCTGGAATCATATTTTCACGAAGGGTAGGAGTACATAAAATTAGCCACAATCTGAGATACATACCACCGAGGACAGAATGTAACGGCTGCGCTGCATGGATCACTCTTCGATTACCAGATATAATCTTACCTATATTAAAATCCTTATTTTAATTTATATCTGTTCCATTTCCTCATTCATCCTAATATAATAAACAAGTATATTGCAGGATAGATATGTGAATAATATTTTTTTATAATTTTACCCAAAAATACATAAACTATGTGGTGATGTCATTCCTCACCACATTCAATAATATCGAAGTCCAATGATGTCACATCTCATAATATCACTAAAGCTCAAGTTCCGGTGATTTTATGTCATTACATCACCGGAATATGCAATTGTAAGGTCAGATTCAATTGCATGAAATGACTCATGGCATATTATATAATATTGTCTTCGTATAAAAGGACGAGGATTTTCATTTGTAATGGGTTATTGAACACCACTTGTATTTCAATAAAATTTATCTTTCAATTCGTGTTCTTTACAAATTTATTACTTTGCTGCTCCCAACAAGATGAGCCTGTGTCAGATCCACTGATCCACTCCAAAGACACAATTGTTAAGTGGACGGTAAGCAGAAACATTATGTAACAATAAAAATAATTTTACACAAATAAATGTCGATACAATAAAATGTTAACAAATAAAATTAAACAATAAAATTTATTTATTAATCCTTAAGTTAATGTTGTGGCTGCATCCCCGTAAGTAATCGATTGATTTGTGATTCTCATAGTTCAATCACGTGGAAGGAGTAGTTTTTATTTTTTTATTTATTTTGTTATTTTTTAATTGTTCTTTTTCGAACAAATTTTGATTATTATTTTTTTTTACTTTTATTTTTAGATTGGAAAGTTTTAAAATTTGAATTTTTAATATTTTTAATTTCCAAATTTTTAATAAAATTCTCTTTTGTATTTAAACACCGGTTTGTAAAATTTGTTTAAATTTTGGATTATAAATTCTAATTTCATTAGATAATTACTTTTTGCCAATCTCAGAATTATTTTGGTTCTTTTTCTCTTAATTTTTGAAAATATTTCCAAAAATTTCTTTTTTATTTTTTAAATTTTTTTATAAAAACTTTCATTCTTATAATTAAAAATATTTTCTTCGTTAAATTTGCTATTTCTATTTTTAATATTTTCATTTTTATAATTAAGGAAATAATTGTCCTTCGACGAATTGTCCTAGAGCCTATGTGAACACATTGGGAACAGTAAATAATATTCAAATTCATAAATTCATTCAAATAGGAACATCAAAAATAAAAACCTTAGACAAAAAGAAAAAAACAATTTTATTCACATTTTTTGCATCTCCACAAAAGACCTGCTGTAAATCGTAAGCATAATTCGACAGATTCCCGAATTTATGAAATCTTAAGTGGATCCTGTTTCATGCATCACAATTTGAATGCAAACATTTATTGAACACACAAACAAATTCTTCACAACAATTTTCATTGGTCATCTTTCTTTGATTGATATAGTTTTTGATTAAATATTCAAATATGAAAAACAATGAATGGAAAAGTTTAATAATAAATTTTAATTTCTCATAATTTTATTGAGTAAAAATACATTATGTGATTTTTTAAATAAACATTAATTTTTAAAATATATTAAATTTACTAAGTTAAAATCGTTTACTGAAAATATAATTAAATTTCATAATTATCAAACTTAAATTAATTAGTACTTAAAATTAATATCATTAGATTAATTTCATTAGATTCAAATAATCAATCAATAAACATATCAATCCCATCTGAGTAGGAGAGTCACAAATCTAAACAGCATACAAACAATAAACTACCAATATTCCAAATTATCCCTCACAAAAACCTTATATCGAACCCCGAGAAACGTTTTACAGGACAGCATGGACTATCGACACCAACTACTAGCATAAATAACGAGCTCAAAGCGTAAAATAAAAAAGTCAGAATAAATCATAGAGGATTCATCTTGAAAAATCTTTCCATCCAAAATTTTAATTTAAAACGAAAAAATAAAGTCTATGATAATTTAGATAGGATAAATATTCAGACTGGCCCCTTTAACCTGAGCTTTTTTAAATATTGGGTTGACCAAAAAGTCATTGCGTTTTTTACTAAAATATTTATTATCAAAAAATGACATGGATGCACAAATATTTTTACACGATATACTGTACATTATTTTCAATCACTTTCTTCCTCCTTTCCGATAGCTTCATTATTCCTGATTAATAAAAACCTTTGCCTTTGTCAGCAAAAAAGCCATCTAGGAACAATTTGATGTCATCATCACTGGCGAATGTTTTTCTGTTTAAGGAATTTTGCAGTGATCTAAATAAGTGAAAGTCCGATGAGGCCAAATCTGGAGAAAACGGTGGGTGCGGCAAAACCTCCCAACCCAGTGATAAGAGTTTCTGGCGAGTGGTCAAACTTGTATGCGGACTTGCGTTATCATGCTGAATTACAACTTCTTTTCAATTTGCAAATTCAGGACGTTCCTGTTGAATTGAATGAGCCAATTTCTCCAGCTGACCACAATTTCTGTCTGAATTGATGGTTTCATTCCTCAGAAGGAGTTCAAAAAACACAATTCCTTTAAAATCCCACCAGACGGAAAGCATAACCTTCTTTTGGTGAATTTCTGCTTTTGGGATCGTTTTTGCAGGCTCACCACGTTTTGTCCATGATCGTCGGTGTTTCACATTGTTGTAAACAATCCATTTTGCGTCACTCGTAATCAAGCGCTTCAAAAATGGATCACTTTGTTCTCGCTTCAAAAGGGAATCGAAAATGTCTATACGTTTCACCAAATGAATTTCATTCAGTTCATGTGGTAACCACATATCGAGTTTACTGACAAATCCAAGTTTCTTTAAATGACTTCCAACACTTGATTTTGATATTTCCAGAGTCTCTGCAACTTCTCTTGTCGTCATATG
>MQRK01199219.1:20929-46019 GCA_001938485.1 Girardia tigrina
TATCTTCTTATGAGCTTGCACAGCGGTTTTCCCTTTGCGAAAATAATGCAACAAAACATGACGAATATGCTCATTTTGATTTTCCATTTCGAATTGACGGTAAAGTAATAAATTAAAATGAAATCCATTAATATTTTGCATAAACATAGTCTGGAAATTAAGGTTTCAGAATATATAATTGAATTTAAATTTTATCAAATCGTTTTATATTTTCAAGCTTTTTATTAGGACGTACTCAAAAACGCAATGATTTTTTGGCCAACCCAATAGTTTTTTACTAATGGAAGGAGGTTAATTTTTTTAATATTAAATTATATTTTTTTATTAGTTAGTTTTTTATTTAACCTTTGTTTTTGAAATTTTAAAAAATAAAAATGTCTACCAAAGCATCCATAGAAATTATTCAATTTGTCAGTTGGCCAACTGCCATATTCAAGGCAAAGTTGACAAGTTTTGGTTGCATAAGGATGGTGCTCTATCCCATAGGACTGAAGAACTATTCGTTTTCATATCTGAATATTTTGGAACATGGATCATTTTTTCATTTTTATTCCCTATTCACTGTATCTCAATTCCGTGGACTTTTTCTGTGATATTTCTTAAAAGACAGCGTCTTCAAAAATGCTCCAAAAACAATTTCAGACCTTCATAACAAGGTTGATTGATGAAATTTCGACTTCTTTTTAAAGGCGATTGATGCAGATTTGAGAGTTGATTATAGGACACGGTTACATTTATCTCCAAAATGTGTTATTTTTATTGAAGTTGGTCAACTCGACCGATTTATCTACCATTAACTGCATAGGACTCTGATTGTCTGCAAGCAGTACAAGGTCATCGGCGTATGCTAAGCAACTCACACGGTGATTAGCTATTATCATACCGCCATAAGATTGTTGGTCCAGTTCTAACAAGAACGGGTTTATGGCGATATTAAATAACTGCATTGAGAGTGGACAACCCTGCCGCACCCCCACCAAAATCGGGATCTGACCCGTCACCGTGTTGTCACATTTGTACGCCGATGAACAGTCCTTGTACAACTGTCTTATCAGGTCACATGAGTCGTCTCCTACACCCATTCTGCTCAGCAGTTTCAGAATGATTTCCACCGACACTGAGCCAAATGCATCAGCATTGTCTAACATTGTCGCGTGGAACTCAGTTCCTACTAACTGAGAGTAGTACTTGTCCAGGATCGCCATAATGAGAAATTTGTGCTCAGCACAACCATCATGCGGTCCCAGACTTTTCTGCAATGGGTGCAGGAGTTCGTTAGCTACTATCCACCTGTTCAGTTGATCTCTTAGAAGTGTAGCCAATATTTTATAGGCACATTCTAAGAGAACTATCGGTCTCCATGATGAGATCTCACTTTAGTGGCCTTGCTTTCCCGGTTTTGGAAGAAGTGTTGTGAAGAACTCCTTCCAACTTTCCGGGATCACTCGACTATTAATAACCCTATTGTACAACTTGGTGTACATTGCTCCCACCGGGTCATAATATAACATATCTTCAATTCAAACAACCTTTTGGTAGGAAAAAGATTCAATTCTGAAGATTCCGTAAAAATGGTAATCTAGGAATTTATAGATTATCATCCACCAAATTTTTATTCAAATGGCCTCTACAAGCAAAAAAGTAGAATGGCAAAAAAATGGCAAAAGTATGTCGATAATATGAGTGCAATGCATTGTTTGTCAATAAACTTTAAATTATCAATAAACTTTTACTTTAGTTCTACAAACTTCCTACTTGACGACCTAATATTATTTTAATTAATGTTGCCAAAAGTAACTTTAAACAATTATAAATTTTAGTTTGTTATTTATATTTTGAGTTAAAAAAAAGATAATTTTGAGTTATTATTTATTATCTCAGAAAAATAGAAAAGAGGAAAATAATTATATTTCTTGTAACGTTTTTTTAATAAATATTCATTAATTCAATTTTGGGCGGTCGAAATCCTTAGTTAAAATACATTTTAATTGGATTAATATTTGTTTTATTGTATAATAAATTAAATTACAATTTTCATAGAATATAATTTACAAATATTTTTTTATTTTTGTTAAAAACAAGTTATTATTATTGTTATTATTATTATTATTATTATTATTAGTATTATTATTATTATCTGAAAATTGTTTTTAGAATTAAACCCGCAAATATCTCTACCGATAGATATGTAAAATTACCACACGTATATTCGATGCGGAGCTCAATACATGAGCTTGATTCTACAATCGCGGTGTGTAGGTGTGTGGTGTGTTGCGGGTGAGTGTGTGCACGTTGTGTGTGTATACTTGATGATGCCGCGCTACAGTAAACATAGGTATGATCCATCAATCATCAAACAGTTGATAAAAGTCTTTGAACAGGCCGCTCTCGCTATGAACTCAACCGATTTATTGTTAATGAAGTGGTAATTGAGTGTTATTAAATCTCTTTGACCAGATAAGCTCGGTCGTGTCAATTTAAATGTATAAATGAAATATTTGTTCATAAATTCTCGACTGACATGTCACATTAATGTGACGTTTGAAAATGATAAATGACCGTGTCAATACACTTTATTATTATTATTATTATTATCATTATTATTTTTGTCGTTGTGTATCATTCACTTTTATCTCATTTTATCAGTTGTAGTTCCTTCAAACATTTTATTCCTTTAATGTTTTTATATTTTCCTTTCTAAATTTTGAGTTTATTTTAATTGGATTTGTTTTTTTTCGGTTGTACGATTTTTTATTTTTTCATTAATAAAATAGTTTTAATAATTCAATTAAAATATGTAACGAAAAATTTCTTGTTACGAAATTCGATGAGGGTCCCGTCATAATTAACAGATCAGATTACATGAATGACGTTTTAGGTACAGATAAATTTACTAAATTAAGTCTTAAAGAAAGTAGTAAAAATAATGAAGATAAAAGTATTAATCACAAATTTGAGAAACTATTGGCATGTAAGAATTCACAACCGGCTGAATTATAATGGCTAACCAGATTACATGAAGCTGGCCATCCGCTCTGCCATGTACTATCAAGGATTGACCCATGTTCTTGGTTCATTATTGAGTCTAATAAATTGCAGACCAAGGATAGGTTTGAATTCAAAGATATCCTTTTGGATCTGATACCTAAAGGAGATTCTGATTTATGATCTCATTTGATGTTTATTTACCAATGTGTCTATCGTCGAAACAATTGATTTCTGGGGAAATTAATGGAATCATAATTCTAATTCTGTAAATATGTTTATATAAAATAGTCAATGAAAGAACTTCTTAAATTTCCTGCCAAATAATATATCATTTCTTTTTTCTTACTCAGAAAGATGGAGTTGCAATGGGTTCCCGATTACCACCAACGTTAGCCTCAATTCTTAAGAAGTATTTTGAGGATAAAATCAGTGGCGGTACGCGGACAAAACATTTGGGAGGGCTCCGAAGACATGTAGAACGACATTTATTGAATATCGATACTAACCAAAATTTTGCTACAATTATTTCGTATTTTTGTCAATATTGGCCATCGAAAAATATCATAACACACGTGTTTTAAACAAACGGCATACATTTATTTCAAATAATAAAAGCATTTCTCCTTAACTAAATGATAAAATTAAATTTTAACGTCTTTCTGTAAAGTTATTCCAGAAATGTGTTGCTGCACGATTTGATTCCACCTCATTAACCATTAAATTTAAAAGTCGATCTTGTGTCATAACTGTACGAAGGTGATTCTTCACTAATGTGAGTGCAGATGAAAACCGTTCACTGGACGCTGAGGTGACCGGTAATGTTAGCACCAGATGATAAAGTGTAGCCAGATGGGGATAGATTGGGGTAAGGCCACGATTAACCATGTAGAGGAATGCAGAATGGATGATACCCTTCTCAAATATCTCACGTGACAACAACCGATACTCAGTCCGAGCATTGGTCCTCTCAGGAAAAGGTCATAAAAGTTTCTAGTTGGTATAGATGAGATATGTTGAGAGAACCTAAGCATTCAAGGTATGACAACAAGGGAAGGACATTTGGATCAAAATGGCTTGCCAGTGCTGACAACAAAATGTCAATAGTTCTATAGAAAAAGTAACATCTGTATCTCTGTCATACATAGATACATAGAATATATAATATAATATTGATATTTATTCCATTACCTGTGATTTACATTGATCATCAATGTGTTTGGATATTTTTCGTGGCAGTGGCTCTTCATATTAAACGTCAATAGCGACAGCAATTTGTTCAGCTTTTCTCCACATCAGATCAGAATCCTTTTCAGAATATTGCTCTTTGATTGCACTAATCAGTGAGTTCACTTGTGATGACACGGCTGATGTATTGGTGTCTTTTTTTGTAGAGCCTTAGAAAGAATATTAAAGAGCTCTAAGATTTCACTCATGACTGTAAGACAGAAGTAGAATTCAAAATCAATTACCTTTAAGATTGATGTTGCATCAACGGCTGTATCACGATCAAACGAGGCATCCAAAATTACATTTGTAATTGTAGTGACTATTACGAGAAATGTTTTCAATAACACATCAAGTTATCTGCACGGCTGTTGCACCGCGTTTTACTCAAAGATCGAAGAGTATGACGACCGGATGTTAAAGTGACTGTGTCCTTGGAACTTATTAAGTTCTCAAAAAGACCATGACGCTTTGTGGAACATTCTATAAAACCATAAAGTTTTGTAAAGAAATACCTCGTCGTAATATTTTCACAGCACAAGTCGAAGATTACCAGATTTAAACGATGTGAAAGACAATGAAAAAAGTATGCTGAGGAAGAAATGTTGCGAAATCTTCCTTGTACACCAGTATACTGGCCTCTCATGTTGGAACAGCCATCGTTGCCTTCTCCGTGAATATTTGTCATAGATTATTCATGCCTTTTGAGAGCAGCTCAGCGCATCGAATATATTCAAAACCGCGCAGTTTTTGAAATTCAGCATATCCAGCAATGCCTCAGCAATGTATCCAGATTGACTAACATATCGAACAATAAAAGAAAGTTGATCTTTCTTACTAAGGTCAGGTGAAGTATCCAAATATATGGGAAAAAAACTTCTCAAGCTGGAATTTCACTTCAGAGGCTATTGATTGAAGAAATAATGACAGTCATTGTCTGTTGGATTAACTCAGTATGTCTGTAGCTTACAATAATAAGGAAATTGTCTTCCTTTGTTTAAATGTGTGCTAAAGGATCTAGTTATTTTTATTAAAAGGTCCTTGAGTACACTTTAAACGTAAGAATAAAAATAAATAAAGAAATAATAAGTTTCAATTCAGATTTTCCAATTTAATTTTTTAACTTTTATTTTTATTTTATTAGTTATATTAAAATTGTTTAATCGTTTAATATCAATGGATTGCAAACCGAGTTTACCGGTTTTGAAAAAAACCGGTTTTTTTCATTGTTTTGTAACCTCAGAAACCCGGTTTTCTGATTTATAAAACCCGGTTTTCGTAATTTTATTAAAAATCTTTACATTTTTAATATTTGCATTATTATTTTCTATTTTTAATTCTCGTAATTCCAATAAAATACATTACTTTATTTATAATTGTTTAAATATTTATTTTATATTTATTTTTTATTAAAGAAATTATTATTCAGTACCAAGTAAAAGTAAAGAAAATTATAGATATGTGACCTTTAAATCCATTTTTAATAATTGTTTTTTTTAGAATTATGGATTACAAATTCGAGGAATACAAGAAAGTTATTGAAAATGACAAATCACTTTGGGCATATTTTCTTCGAGAGAGAAATGGTCAAGTGGCAAAATGCAAAACATGTTCAAAAGTAATGAAATGCTTAGGTGGATCAACTGGTGCACTTCATTCGCATTTGCAAACAGTACACAAAATTACTGCTCTGAAACGAGGATTTAAAGATTGGTGGAAGCAGTGAAACGTCCGCAAATTTATCCACGCCACCAACCAAAATTTCCTTATCTAAAAAGCAAATTACAGGATATTTCCATAAGAAAAGTGACGATGGCAGTTTTATCATTGGCATACTTTGGCAGCGGTTTTATCACGTATGACCGCGAAAGACGGTATGGCCTTTTCTTTATTCTGTACATCATCCGATCTAAGATCGCTACTTGAATCGAAGGGATTTCGAGATATACCAAAATCGTCAAATACAATTCGGAAAATGGTGTTAAATTATGGTCAAAATATTTGCGATGTAATTAGAAAAAACCTCTCAGACATGAAAAAGCGAAGTTTTGGTTTTAGTTTGACTTTCGATGAGTGGACGTCAATATCAAATTTTCGTTATTTAAACATCAACATTCATACTAAACAACAATTTTGGAATATTGGATTAATTCGTATTATTGGAAGTTTTCCAGCTGAAAAATGTATTCAGATCTTAGAAGAAAAGCTAATGATGTTTCATATTAGTCTGTCAAGTGACATCGTTTGCGTAACTACAGATGGTGCGTCAGTAATGAAAAACATTGGAAGACTAATTGAAGCTGAACAATAACTTTGCTTTGTACACTCAATCCACTTGACTATTTTAAACGTGTTATATTTTAAAGAAAAATCTTCTAGCTCTAATATTTCTATTGAATTTGAACAGACAAAAAATAAGGATATGAAAGATTCCGACATCGATGACGACGACTTGTTGATAAATTCAATAAATCCTGACCAAATTAATTTTAGTGTTTCGAATGATGAATATAATCATCAAAAAGTTACTCATAAAGGATTATTACCTCTTACACATAAGATACGAAAAGTTGTAAAACTTTTTTGAAATTCACCAGTGAAAAACGACGATATTCTCCAAAAATATATTGTATCAGAATTTGGAAAAGAAAAAATAGTCTTGGACAGTAAGACACGATGGAACAGTTTACTTTTCATGTTCGAGCGTTTTTATGAATTACCAACATGCGTTCAAAAATCGTAAATCGATATGAAATCATCATATTCTTTTTCAGATGCTGAATTTAAACTTCTATCAGAAACTATTGCTGTTCTTTTACCCATAAAATTTGGAATCGAGTCACTTTGTCGGCAAGATGCAAACCTTTTGACTACAGATGCGACTTTCAAATTTATACTTTCACATTTAGACAAAAGTAGGGGCCAGCTGGCATTTGATATGAAAATGGAGCTATTATATCGATTTAAAGAAAGGCAAAAAGATTTATCTAGCTTACTTCATTATCTTCATAACAAATACCAGGTTGTCGATGCCGAAAATAATTCACATGCTGATATTTTCTCCGGACTTTCAAAAGCATCGATTCTTAAACTTATTGTTCAAATTCTTAATAGAATGACTAATAAATCGAATCATGAAGAAATCTCGACAAGATATGTGTTATTACACTGGGTGTCACCAGTGTCAAACCTGGTACAGTTGAGAGAACACAACTTTCTTTCAGATTTCCATTTGGTCAGACATTTCAGTCAAATTGCATCGATGAGACTTCGGATTGTTTTGGATTTTATGGGAAGGCTAAAATTGAGTTGATTGCATTGAGTGCGAGAAGTTTAACTTTTAACTTAAAGATTAATTTTAAAGATTAACTTTTGGTGTGTTGTTAGTTGTCATCTTTATCATATGTCTCCGTTACCTTGTAAAGTACGGAACGATAGAGAAAACATATCGTTTTCTGAAATGGCAATTGATAGCTGCCAATGGTTGGTTTGCGAGAATGGAATTAATTGCATTTAGTGCATTTCTCTTAGTTTTAAGGAAAAGTGAAATAAATTTATTTTCATCCAATAATTTATTGGATAAATTTTATTTATTTTCGGCAAGCTACCATATAGTGTAATTGCTTAGTGCATTTTGTGACCTGATGATGGGATTATTATCTCGAAATGCGTCGTTATATATATATATATATATATATATATATATTGGTTCGTACCAGAAAGAGTGAGAATGATGTAATATTTCTATGTTTGTGATCTGTAAAGGCGGAAATTACTTGCGCAGTATATAGTAACATATAAAGAGTAAAAATATGTAATAGTTAAAAAAATATTGACAGAAAATATTTATTGGATGATTTATTTGTCTGTATGATGGCGGAAAATCGAAAAAATCTTCGTTTCTATACCTTCTCCCGTTATTCACTCGGCATAACGATAAGTGAAATTTATCAGGAAATTATCTCTGTTCATGGTGCTGACAGTGTTGGAGAATCTACAGTGTATCGGTGGATAACTGAATTTGACAATGGCAAGACTTCTTTTGCTTGGGAAAACTGCGGGAGAAAATCAACAAAAACAACCCCTGAAAACATTCTGTTGGTCTCTGGAATTATTAACGCCAATGGTGCAGTGACCATTGATGAAATTGAAGGTGAGACATCCCTTAGCCATGGAACCATTCAGCGTATTGTGAGTGACCATTTGGGATTTCGGTATGTTGTCTGTAAGTGGCCTCCTCATGCATTGTCAAATGATCAAAATGTTAATCGTGTCACTGCTGCAAAAGAATGGTTGAAAATTTTGAAAAGCAAACACCAACATGAACATATTGTGATGGTGGATGAGAAGTTGTTTTACATGAGAACTATTTGCAAGAAAAGAAGCAACCGTTGCTGGGTCTCGCTGATGGTGATCACAGTGAACTCATTCATGTCATGAAGCGTAACCAGTTTGACAGAAAAATCATGACTGTCATTGCAGTGTGCTTCACTGGAAAGTTTCGTTACGAACTGCTACAGGAGAGAGAAAGCATGAATAACGAGCTTTATGTTACTTTTCTTGTTAATATGGAGAAGAAGTTTAGTCGACATGTGTTTCCACTCAACTGGTGAAACATGATTTTCGTGCATGACAAAGCGAGGCCTCATGTTTCCAAAGTGACGTCCATGTTTCTCGCAAACAGGAATGCTACCTTGCTCCGTCAATCCCCATATTCCCCAGATTATAACATCTTGGATCGCTTTATTCACCCTTACTTGGAAGACCAGCGACACAAAACCAATTTTCAATCTGCAGATGAGTTACATCAATTCATTACATCAGAACTGAAAAATATTTCTGCTGATCGATGGTCATCTGAGATGGAAAACTGATACAATGCCTCTCTAATGTTATAAAGAAGAATGGTGATTATGAATGTTTACACAGGGTTGTTGTTTTACATTGCTCGTTAAAAATGATATTGACATTTCAAACGTCTTTCTTTCTGGTATGAACTAATATATATATATATATATATATATATATATATAGTGTTATGTAATATTCCAAAAATAATATAAAAAATAAAATGCGTTTGATTTATTATATTTACAATAAAATTAAATAATTAATATTAATATTTCACTTCCCCTATCTCGTTTTTAAAAATAATATAAACGAAGTAATATTATCCCAATTATCTGCCGTATATCCTTATTCTAATCCTCAAATATGTTATCGGCAGCTTTCCTTATATTCTCGCAACAAAAGATCATTATAAAAAATATACAAAAAACAAAGACTTCAAAGGATTCCATCGAGACAAAACCGATATATAAATAAAGATAAATATTTTATTTAGTTGATTATTACTAAACATTAGATTTTTTTCTGGATAAGTCAAAACAATTGAATGAATTTTACAACACGAATGGGGAAAACCCTGCTTAGATAAATAACAGGCGAACAATGGAAATTCCTATGAAAAAAACGAAAAAAAATAAATAAATTGATCAACAGTTTTAATGGTTCTTAAATTTTCATTATTAACTTTTATCTCATTCCGCTAAATAGTTTATAATCACGAAATATAATATTTACACCTTTACCAAATGACCATGACACCGGGCTTGGAATTTAATTCATTTTATAACTTTACCAATAAATATATTTAATTAAAACAAAACGACAACTCCAGTAATAAAAAATAATTTAACTGAAAACAATTTTGAGTAATAATTTAGTTTTTTTCAGACTATTTAACAACATATTCCTAAATCTGATTAAATTGGGCTTGAAACCCGTTGACTCATATGCTTGGAATGGGTACGGGACATTTCGACGCGGGGACATTTCGACGCCAGAAATTAGGATTTAAATGAAATAGGAATAAAATGAAATAATTGGTTATTAATTAGGTATTTTAGGATTAAAATGAAATAATTTGTTATTAATTAACATTTTTGGGAAAAAATGAAATAATTTGTTACTAATTAGGATTTTGGGGCATAAAATGAAAGAATTTGTTACTAATTAGGAAGTATATTTTCTAAACTATTTTGTGTTTATATTAAAAATAATATTGAAGTAGTTATTTATATATATTAATAATTATTTATAATTTTTAATCAAAATTTTACATTATATGTGGATGGATCAATAGGTCTGTGACATGTTCCGTTTCCAACGTTTTAACGATAATTGCAATTCTATTCACATAAACAAACTTCTATAAATATACATTTTATTCCCAAAATTCCTAATTAATAACCAATTAATTCATTTCATTCCCAAAAATCCTAATTAATAACAAATTATTTTATTTTATTCCCAAAATTTCTAATTAATAACAAATTATTTAATATTTTTCCTAAAATTCCTAATTAATAACCAATTAATTCATTTTATTCCCAAAAATCCTAATTAATAACAAATTATTTAATTTTATTCCTATTTCATTTAAATCCTAATTTCTGGCGTCGAAATGTCCCCGCGTCGAAACGGCGGTGTCGAGATGTCCTGCTTCGGCTTGGAATACGTCTTAAGGAACATCCTCAATTAAAAACTCACAATAAAGTTGTAGAGAGTGCAGTTTGGATGTGAATTTTAGAACACAAATATAACATGTGGCTTTTTGAACATTAATCTTGCAACCATAAATAAATTTACAATTTATTTTAAAAATAATAGATAGTAAAAGCAATTCACCATGAAGAAGAATACATTGAAATTGTAAAATGGAAACTAAATTAAATAAAATTTCAATTTTAAATTAAAAAATAAATATTGAATATCAAAAATTTTAAATAAAAAGATTAATTGCAAGACTTATTAAAGTTCGAAAAAGCCTACAAATAATATATTTGACAAAAAATAATACCGTAAATGATCAAAAATTTTTAAAAGGTTTTAAAATTTTTAAATTAAATTGCTCTTAAATGACAAAACCTCAAAAAAAACATCTATCAGATATTAAGATGGTAGACACATTACTCTAAGTGGCATATAATTTATATTCTTTATTTAGAAAATTATGCTTTTGGTTTGGAAATTATACTATTGACTTGGAAATGGTATACAAAGATACTTTTAACTATTTTATAGAGAATGTAAAAAAAAAACGATTGCATGTTATAATCTTTTTTTATATTCTTGATTAAAAAAACTGAACGCAATCTTCAGACTAAATTAACAATAGTTTTTGCAGCTCATATAAATGAAAATGATAATTGTGCAATTAATTATTTAAAAGTCTCTATTTGAAAATGTTTAACAGAGAAGTAGAGTGTGAAGCTTTAATATTAATTTTTGTATCCATGGATCTTCTTTCATTTCACAGCAGGCATGACACGTTACTCTCTCCCAATAATTTCTAAATCGATTACACAGAATTTAAAAATCATTTTCTTCGATTTTCTTTTTATATTTTAAACTATGTTCCGCGAGGATTGGTCCCATTATCCGATTGATTTAAAAAGAAAATCGAAGAAAATGATTTTCAAATTCTATGTAATCGATTTAAAAATTACGGGTAGAGTAACGTGAAACACCTTATTTATAAGATCCATCGATCCGAAAATTAATATTCAAACTTCACACTCAACTTCTCTGTTAAACATTTTCAAATAAGACATTTATTACATAATTAATTACATAATCATCATTTTCATATATATGCTGTAAAAACTAGTGTTAATTTATTCTGAAAATGGCGGGTAATCTGTAGAAATTTATAACAATAAATTTTACAAAATGGTATTCAGTTTTCATTTAAAAGGATTAAAATAATTTTCTTTAAAAACAATATTTTATCAAAATTGTCTCTATGAAATCAGTTTAGTTGAATTTTTTAGTTTAGATTTTAAATAATTTTATTCAGTTTCCTTCATGATGAATTATTTTATTATCGATTATGTTTAAAATTAATTTTGAAAGGGTATTAGTGATTACAATAATGTTAATAATGATTTAAACAGTTTTAATCGTCACTCTCTTTCAATAATTCTTAACTAAAGTACGCCTAAGTTTCGAGAATTTATACCATACAATGTTTTCTATACCTAGCAATATTACGTCTCCTTCATTACGATTGTGCTATCGGATTCTTTACAGAGATTATGTGAAATATCTCCTATACATAACGTTTCACGCCAACGACATGAATGATTAATTGTTGAATATACTTCTTATGTATTTTGAGTATGTGATATTATTTATTAATTTATCGCATTATTTGGAATTTTTACTATTTTAAACCCTTTTGGATATGACACAGTTAAAACTTATCAAATTGCTAAACAGATATTATTAATGTCACAAGTTTAATCGTGATCTTGAACATCTGAAGATTTTTTATTAAATGTTTAATTAAAGCTTGTTTATTTATGGTTATTTTGTTAAGGTTCTTTTCAGTTTTTGAATGAAGGATTCTAACGCACAGGGCCAATTGGGAAGCAACTACAGCTATAATTATTGCCATTTATGATATTCCTACATCTCTTCTTTCATCGTCAACGGGCAAATTGAATCGAAAAATTTGTTTAAATAAAATCGTGCCCACTTTATTTTTGACATCGTCTACATCAGTATATATCAGTAAAATCGGCATATCCTGATTCTAAAATGATTTTTAATTTCACTTTTTTTATTTAACAAACTTCAGTAATCAATAATCTAGAGAATATTCCTGTCGATTTCTTTACAATTTCGCTTTGGATTCGTCATTAAGGAGTTGCTAGAAATCTTCCATTTAAATTGATATTGTGTCATAAAATTCAATAATCAATGACGATAAATTTTAAAAAAATACTCGATCAATATCCAAATTTCATTTAGACTAAGCAAACGTTGATAGGAAAAGATTTCAACAAAAAAAATAAAATAAGAATTTTATCGTCCACACAAAAATTTCATTTTAGTACAAAAATTTTATAATTAAAAAGCATATTTCTTTTATTATTCAATATGAAACAGTTAAATTTGTTAATTAACAAAGTGTGGTAGAAGAAGTCATTGCAGTTCATAATTTTTGTAACAAGCTTCCTTTAGCTTTGCTCCTGACTTTTAGAAACAATGAACCCAGAATTTGATAAATCAGGAAGTATTATACTTATATTTTTTTACTTTTTACATTCTTATTAGAAAAATGTATTAAATTGATTCAGTCCTAGGGTTCATATATACCAACCTCTGCACAAAGTTGTTCATAGGTATAAATTGTGTGTATGACTTACAATTTAACTGACAAAAATGATTCTTTTTATCGTTTTGTTCGTAACCAAACTTTATATTCATGTATCGTGCGTATTCAAGCCATACACTATTTTTCTTCCAACCCTTATTGTCTTTTTTTATCACTTTTACTTTTTTAATGATAATGTCTCTATTTCATTGTACCCAGAGGGTTTCATCAGTAATCCCATATTGGAAATATTCCCTTAGAACTCTGAACGCATGCTACAACATCACGGACCTCATACAAATAAAATCTTTCGATATAATTATTTATCCAATTTGATAAAGTTTATCTCATTCATTTAACTCATTCTACATTTACAGATTGTTGTTTTCACCATAAATAATCTTGAAACTACAGAAAAGAAGTATAGGCGTAAATGGAAGATTCCACATGTGTATGATTACAAGTTAAGGGAGAAGATATGGTTTTATAAATAATTTCTTTTATCAAAATTAATGGGTTCTTAAAAAATTGTAAATCGAGAAATTGTTTTGCAATTATATAATTTATTTTTGTTGAAACAAGTTATTGTATTTATATAAAGTTTATAGAATCTAACAGTTCCTGGCCCGGGTTGATCACTTTAAATTTGCTTCTTCGATTGAATTTTCTCAACCTAAAATAAGATTTCTTGGTCAAACTAAATTGTTTTGTTGACGTCGACTTCGAATATATTATTTATTTATCTATAATGTTTTTGTTCTTGTGAGGGAAAAATCTGAATGTTGTAAGTTTGTTGCTTGTATGCTGTTTAGATTTGTGACTCTCCTACTCAGATGGGATTGATATGTTATTGATTAATTATATAAATCTAATGATATTAATTTAATCAGATTAATGTTCAAATACTAATTAATTAAAAGTTTTATTATTATAAATTCTCGTAATATTTTTTAGTAAAACTATTTTAACTTATTAAATTTTAGATATTTTCGAAATTCATCCATTTAAAAATATATTTCAAGACAATATATTTCGACGGATGTACCGTCATCTTCAGGTCACTAATTAATAATCAATTCACCTGTATATAAATACAAAAATGATGATTATGCACTCTCATTCTCAATAAGCTGGTTGAGACTGCCGATTGAGCATTTATTTTAGGGCAATGTGACCTAATTTACAATGCTTCACATGACACTCTCTCTCAATAACTGTCGAATTGGGGCTTAAATTGGACATCAATCCATACAGCGATGACAAATTCCAATACCAGATTAAAAATGACGAAATACTTAGTAAAGCTACAAACATTATCATGAATATATTAGCTTCTGATAATTCAAACGTATATGTTGTTTCTTTATATGCTGATCTCCTTTGCCTACTTTTTCCTTTTGCTTCTAGTCACAATATTGTGAGAAAATGTCTGGAAAAACTTTGTATTTAGTTCAGTATGTTTGAGTCTCTAGATCCTAATTGTCCTCAATATATGCAATGGCGCCAATTAAACAAAAATTGTGGTGTTTGGATTTTAAGGATCTTTAGAGATTTTGATTTTTTAATTACTTCATATCTTTTTGAAAATATTTTTGGTTATTATTACGGACTGGGTTGTAATACGAGTAATATTTGAATTTCGGCAATTTGCCAAAATCGATTACATAACAGTAGGTGCTGTTCTTCTGATCACTGCAATGCTCCAAACGAAACAGAATTGGCCTACATGATGAAAGAAGTGATTTATTATAATCCGATTCTTGAAGAAAATAACAATCAATATTATTTGATTTTCATTATTGTTATTGTGATTATTCTTTTCTTTTTGGCTTGTGAACTGATTCGAAGGAAACACTGATCAGTGAGATTTGAACCGATCAAAAAAAACGAACTGAAGATTCGATATCTGCGGCGCTCCAACGTCCCAAAAGCCGGCAGCAAGGTCCGGGTATGCTAATTTATTTTTCCTCCCCCGACCAAATTTTTTCCCTCTTTCGCCAGCGTGCAGCGGCCGCAAAACCGCTACGCCCGCTCTAGCACCAGTTAATCATCGTGAAACTAAAATATTATTATTATTTATATTTAATTTTTTTATCAATATTTATATTATTTTATATTGTTATAATGTTTCACAAATTAAATTTATTGTATTAATCAATAATTAGCCATTTTCTGCAAAATTATTCTGTGATTATCCACAAATATCTTAATAAATTAAAAAAATTAAATTTGAATTTGTGTTCCTCTTTGATTTGTCATAATACCATATATTTTTGATATATTTTCGTATTAAGTATATTTATAGACTCCTTACTAATTATAGTTCATTTGATTAAATCATTGTCATGAGAAATTTTCTAAAAAACTACCGATTTTCTGGACCCGGTTTATATCACTCTTTCCGATAATTTTTCCGCCATAAAAATAACATTTTGGTGGTTTTAGGTATAAAAAAGCCTTAAAGACTTGACTATTCAAATCAGCTATGGATACTAACTATTCGGTCTAAAATTTTCAATCCAGAAAAGCAGCTCAAGATTCCGCCATGATCATGAGGTTGGACCGTACCGAAACATACACCAGTGACCAAGAATTCCCATCAAAATCCTAATTCAATTAAAAAAAACTTTCAAACAATAGCAAATTAATTATAGAAATTTTAAAAACAAATTTAGTAATAAATAAAAATACAATCTTAATCAAGTTTGGTCCCAATCGTATTGCTCTCACGTCATTTGATATAAAAAAATAAGTTGAACTATAAAAAAACTTTGTTTGAATAAACAGTAAATGAGAAATTAAAAGTGTGATGTTCAAAAACAAGTCGAAAAGTATGAAAATGTAGAGATTTATGTCTATTAACAAAAAAAACTTTGTTTATTATTCATGATGTTCTGTTTTATTCGATGGAATTTATATGTCTCGACCGATCTTTATATTGTCTAGTAGGCAGTATGGAGTTCGAGTCTCACACACATAAATACTCCCCTTAACTTGCTCGTCATTTTTCCATCCGAGCTTCTCGATCTGGCCACTACATCTCGATTCTGAATCTTTAAAACTGAGAAAGTGTGCTCAAAAAATATGTATAGTCCTCACGATTATGAAATCTCACTTCAAATGACATTCTGATTTGAAAAAGAAGCTGCAGAATTCCATCCCGGAAAGTTTCAGTCGATCGTTGTGGTTTCCGTAATATTTTACTGTTAAATCATTGATAATATAAGAGTGGTTTAAAAAAAGTATTTTATTAATTGACTCCTTTCATATTTGAACAAAATATTTTTATTGTGTAAACAGAACATTTTTGGCGTCCAAATTTCAAACTTTAGAGCATGTTACAATATTTGAGAAAAAGAGACTTAAAATATTTTAATTTACTTAAGAAAAAAATTTAGAAAGTCTAACTTCAAATAAAAAAGTTTTGAGGAAATATGATATGTATCAGACTTCTTTCCGGAAACAAAAGTCAATGTGCACTCATGAAATTAGAAAGCTCAAAATTTTTGTTCATTGAAAATAAACTCAGTTCATATATTTTACAAAATAATTGAAAAGAAAAGAAAAATTAATTCTGATAATATTATATTATTAAAAATATTTAAAGTATATAATTTGAGAAGACATCTTAATTGATGTTAAGGCTTAAAATTTTGACATAAATGATAAATCAAATTTTCTCATAAAAATGTTCTGTTCTCTCTGTTTCTTTTTAAAAGTATATATATATAAATAATTTAAAATTCCTTTAAAAAAATCAAAATTTTTAAAATTATTTAAAAAAATTTTAGGAACCCGTCCCAAATATGTATGACGTTTGCATCTATATACCGAGATGCATATTGAACCAAAGATCAAATTCTTGATCTCAATATTTAAGAACAACTTTAACTTTTAAACCTGTATTCAGGGTAAATGTCTCTATAAAATACTTACAAGATTTACGAGATACAAAAAATGAATTTGGTATTCCTATTTTTTTGGTCATTTAGGATTTTTAAATGTTATACATTTTATATTCATTCAATAAAAAACTCCAGTATAATTATTAATAAATCGACCAATTATCCAAAATAAGAATAAATTGATTATTTAATAGTCAAAATTTGGATTAAACACATATCAACATGAAAGCATTAAAAAACAATCGAATAAATTCTGTATTAATGGACAAATATTTTGAAAAATAAATAAATATTATTATTTATTGTTAAAATTGTTGTGAAAGAGAATATTTAACTAAGAAAAATATATTTGAATTAAAATTTACAATACTGATTATTAAAATAACACACATTCCAAAACATTAATATTTACATAATTATTCCACAAAAATGATGAATAAATTTATCCTAAGTTTTAAATTTAATATAATTAAATTAAATTTTGAAAAATATCAAAATTATTCAGGTCATTTGTTAATGTCTTAATCATTTAAAAGTATTTTTGAAAAAAAATAATAATTGGAGATTGTGAGGAATATTTTCGAATAGTATTTCTTGTATGTTGTGTTTGGAATGTTGTTTGTATGATTTTGTTTCTTTCATCTATTGGGTTGGCCAAAAAGTCATTGCGTTTTTTACTAAAATATTTATTATCAAAAAATGACATGGATGCACAAATATTTTTACACGATATACTGTCCATTATTTTCAATCACTTTCTTCCACCTTTCCGGTAGCTTCATTATTCCTGATTCATAAAAACCTTTGCCTTTGTCAGCAAAAAAGCCGTCTATGAACGATTTGATGTCATCATCACTTGCGATTGTTTTTCTGTTTAAGGAATTCTGCAGTGATCTAAATAAATGAAAATCCGATGGGGCCAAGTCTGGAGAAAACGGTGGGTGCGGCAAAACCTCCCAACCCAGTGATAAGAGTTTCTGGCGAGTGGTCAAACTTGTATGTGGTCTTGTGTTATCATGCTGAATTATAACTCCTTTTCGATTTGCCAATTCAGGACGTTCCTGTAGAATTGAATGAGCCAATTTCTCCAGCTGACCACAGTATCTGTCTGAATTGATAGTTTCATTCCTCAGAAGAAGTTCAAAAAACACAATTCCTTTAAAATCCCACCAGACGAAAAGCATAACTTCTTTTGGTGAATTTCTGCTTTTTGAATCGTTTTGGTAGGCTCACCACGTTTTTTCCATGATCGTTTCCACATTGTTGTAAACAATCCATTTTTCGTCACCCGTAATCAAGCGCTTCAAAAATGGATCACTTTGTTCTCGATTCAAAAGGGAATCGCAAATGTCTATACATTTCACTAAATGCATTTCTTTTAGTTCATGTGGTAACCACATATCGAGTTTACTGACGAATCCAAGTTTCTTTAAATGACTTCCAACACTTGATTTTGATATTTCCAGAGTCTCTGCAACTTCTCTTGTCTTCATATGTGGTTTAGATTTGATCAGTGCTGTTATTTTGTCGCCATCAACTTCAACTGGTCGACCGGAGCGTGGCGCATCTTTCAGATGAAATTTTTCAGAACGAAATTTAGAAAACCAGTATTGACACTGTCGAAGTTTTAAGGAGTCACTACCATATACAAAACATATCTTCTTATGAGCTTGCACAGCGGTTTTCCCTTTGCGAAAATAATGCAACAAAACATGACGAATATGCTCATTTTGATTTTCCAGTTCGAATTGACGGTAAAGTAATAAATTAAAACAAAATCAATTAATATTTTGTATAAACATAGTCTGAAAATTAAGGTTTCAGAATATATAATTGAATTTAAACTTTATCACATCGTTTTATATTTTCAAGCTTTTTATTAGGACGTACTCAAAAACGCAATGAATTTTTGGCCAACCCAATAGTTGGAAGATTGATGTTTTGAATGTTTTGAACCATCGGATTATTTGGACAAGTTTGAAATGTAAATATCAATTTTAAAATTAAATTAAGATATTTTAATCAATAAATATATAATAATATTTTAATCAAAACTTTTAAAATATATTTGAAACTGATTTTAATCCTGACGAAGGTATTTAAAAATTTAAAAAAAATTAAAAATCAAATAGACTTAAAATTCATCAAAAACTTTTAGAAAACTAAAATGATGAAATATTTTTCAAACAAATTTGTATCATCAGATAAAAAATGTATTAATTTTTGTCTTTTTCCTTTGAAAAAGACAGTTGTTCGGTACTGGAGAATCGAGGTTATCATTGATTGAAAGATGTGCTCACGAAATGAAGGTTGTAAATGTACCCTCAGTAAACTAAATTTCGTTAGTTGATTGAGGATTATTTTTACTAAACAAATAATAAACTATTTTAGATAGACCAAATGTAATAATCAAAACAAATTAAGAACAATTAACGGAAGGGTAAAGACGAGGTAGAATTGTTTTTTTAATTATTAACACCAACGAGAAACAGAGATTATTGAGAATCGAACTTTATTCAAGTTAGACTTACGGCTCTGCTGAATATCGCTTCTTTAATTTCGAATGTGACGAGTGAGTGAGGATATTGAACAACGCGAGAATTGTTGTTACCGAGGGTCGATGAATATATGATATAAATGTACGGAAGTTGATTGCTTTGCTATTCGATATAATATGGCTATCTTCCTTGATGAACGAGATATTTTGGAGATTGTAATTGTATGTATAAAAATTTTTAAATTTTCCAAGTATTTATATTATTCATCTGGACTTAACATTTATCATTTGCGTTTAATCAAATTTTGAACTTAATTAGACTTAGTTAAGCTAGGATCTTTTAAGGGTTCTAAATTCTAGAGGGAATAAATAAACCTAGAAGAACGTTTTATGAACGGGATTAGTCAACAGAAGGAGATTTTTTTCAGCATGACAATGTAAAACCTCGTGCTTAAAGTTCTCATATTGAAGGTATGGATGGATTCTAGGAGGTTATAAACAATTACAACTTAACTTTATTAAGAATTTTTTGATTAAAATTATGGTGAAGCTCAACAATTTATATTATTTCATAAAATTATTTTCAAATGATTATTGTATAATAATTAATATAAAATTAATTTTAATAATTTTTACTATAAATTCAAATATTATTCTAATTCTTTATTTTTTATTAAATATTTTAAGTTAACAAAATAATTCACTCAATAATTCAGATTTTACACATAATTATATTTTTGAGTTATATAATAACAAAAATAATAATAAATTTAATTTCTTTAAATCAAATGGTAATTTTGTCATTAAACAAAAATAACACCATTTTAATTTTACATTTTTATTGAAAACATGTTTCGCCACTTTTGTGGCATCTTCAGTTCTGTATTTAATTAGAAAGTTATTGTTTATATAGAAAGATGACCATTACGTCACAGTGCATTACGTCAAAATACTCTAATATGATTGGACGAATCACTTTGTACATTTAGACTAGGTTTACAAAATTTTATCAAGAGTGTTTCAGTAATTGTCATTTCATAATTGTGATCAAAGTTACTAATCAAAACCCGAAAATCATTTCATTTAATTTACGGGTTTGACTATGTAACTTTTGTAAATAATCACTCTTAAAGCATTTTAAAACATAAGAAACACAAAAACGAAAATAATCAATACCAACTATGTTAAACAACAACAATCTTACTCTATATAGCTCTTCCTAAATGATCTTTCGGGTTCTTCTTTCATTTTCAATTGATCTTCTTAAAAGCTTCTTTTTAAACTTTGAACTGTCTTCACCCAGAAATAACGAATGAATTTTTACATTATGGATGAATTTCGGTACCATATTTTCATTCTGCATATCAATAAAAAATTTATTTTTTTATTTTAAATTAAAATAATAATAATTAATTAATTATTCTGTAAAAATCTTATTATTATTTATGAATAATAATAATTATTAATTATTAATAAAATGTGAATTTTTCAAAAATTTATAACAGGTTTCATCTCGAAACACAAAAAAACATAATTTTCAATAAAACCTCATGCGACATTGTTTTATCCACGTAAATATTCATTTAAAACACTTGTCAATAAATTAAAACAAACAATGAAGATTTATAAAATAAAACTGGAAATTTTTTCACTTTTTTTTCTCCAAACAAAACGAATTTTTGCTTTTAACTTTTATTGGTAAACTTTTGTTCTCTTGAAACAAAAGAAAAAAAATACAAATTCAACAAGTGATAAAATTAAAACAATTTTTTATAAATTATTGAAAGTATTTCAAACATATTTTAACACCTTAAATAAGCATAAAAACATTAAAAAAAATTTGAAATAATAAAAAAATATTATTAATTTTTAAAAATTATTATAAATAATATAATCATACCAAAAAAAAATTTTGGGTACAAGCTTTTATAATTTGTCATAAGTTAGCGGTTTTTATTTTTTTCTGTATCTATTTCACCCACTTCCCACATTTTTTTGACTGAATTATCAAAGTCTACGAGGCGAAAACCCGCTTTCTATTTGGATTTAGATGTAGCAAATTTCAAAGCCTACTACTGAAGAAAACAATTACTTTTTTTTGGCCAAACTAAAGGCGGTAGATGAGCAGTGACAGTGAAAAAGTGTATTGTCACCTAGAATACATCGGTCATGAAAGTTTCATGTGAACGGGAAGTGGGTGAATTTTCGATCGCAAGATTTGATGCATCCAGACAGACAAACAAATGAAACGTAATAAAAGCTTGTAAAAAAGACTTTCATTTACTTATGGAAAAAAACAAGAAAGAAAAAATGATTAAAATAATCAAAAAACTTTTGTCACTAGTTTGCTGTTAAGAGCATTTAGACAATTATTATTAGAACATTTATTAGTATCACATTTAGACTCATCGCATCTCTCGGAAGATCGTTCACAGTTTGACATAATTCTAATGGATTTTATTTCTATCTTTATAGTAATGATTATTCGAACAATTTTTATAAATCTTTCTAAAATATTTAATATATTTTAATTTTTAAAAATATTTAATTTTTTTCTTATAAGAACTTTAAATAAAAATATTTTATAAAATTGTAAAATGATTAAGCATGATTTAAATTGTTAAATTCAAAAATTTACACTTATCAGATTATTATCATTTCGTTATTTTTATTTTAATTATGTCTCAATATTCCATCGCCATAAATACCAAAAATGAACCACCAATTTCCATCTGGGGGGCGGAGAATCACCATTCTAGTTTCAACATATTCAAAACATATTGTATCCCATACAATTTCAAATGTCCATGTTGAAATTAAAACTTTAATGAAATCAGAGATATAATAGATTTAATTACAAATTGTCACCACCAGACGATATAATTTTTCCTAGGTCATCTCGTATTTCTTTTGATTTCACGAGTTAGTTTATAACATGTTTGCTTATATTTAACAAATTATATATACTGATGATTGAATATGAAAATTCAAAACATGTCCAATAATCAATTTCTTAAAAAAGCTTTATTTAATAATAAGTCACGCACTCCTCTCCGTTTGTGCTCGGATCATGTTTATGAATAAACTTATAATTGGTGTAACGCCAATTATGCAAAAGCAAAAGGACATTTCCAGTGCCCATTCAGAGGATGTTACGCGTCCACCGTAACCGCCAAAGGTATGTGGACCCTCTAAAGAGCCTTATGCTCAATACCATTGAAAGAGATGGGAGGCCCACATTGGAGAGACATCTCATCGTCTCTGCAAACGGATCAAAGAGCATAATCGATTGGATTATGGTACCAATCTTGCTGGCGAGATAATTTAAAATGTAAAAATATCGAAGAAAATGATTTTCAAATTCTATGTAATCGATTTAAAAATTATTGGGAGAGAGTAACGTGTGAGGCCTTATTAATAAGATCCATCAATCCGAAAATTAATATTTAAACTTCAGACTCAACTTCTCTGTTAAACATTTTCAAATAAAGCATTTATGACATGATTAAATGCATGATCATATAAGCTGCAAAAACTAATGTTAATTTAGTCTGACAACAGCGAGTAATCCGCTGAAATTAATAACCATACATTTTAAAAAATGGTGTTCAGTTTTTTGAACTAAATTATTTTTTAATTAAATAATTATTATTATTTTTAAAAATTATTATAAAAAAGGACTTACATTTTCTTATCGAAAAAAAACAAGAAAGAAAAAGAAAGAAATAAAATAGTCATTTTGACAAATTGTCAAACAACACAAGCAAACTTCAATTAGAAGAATGTTAAACCAAAAGATTATTGTGACATTTTTGTTTTGTTTTTCAACTGAAAGTACAACAAAATTTTTCAAAACAATTTTGCTTTCAAAATTGTTTTTCATTTTTTCATTCATTTTCTTTTGTTCTTTTATCATTTCTTTTTCATAATCTTAGCAAAAAGAAGAAAACCTTTTTGAATGTGATTTATTAAAAAAAGAATCAAAAGAACTCGTTTCAACAATGTCATTTCGTTGACATTTCTGGCACTTATCAAAGAATAAAATTATTTAAATTTCAATTAAAAATTTGATAAATAAATTAATTAATCCAAAAAAATTATGACTAAAATTATTCTTAGACTCAGAGTTTTGGATTTCACGTTTCCTTGTGTTGAAAAATATGTATTTTGTTAATTTTTAATAAATAAAATTTGATATGGAAGTGGCCTTTTAAAACCCGTAGAGCGGAGGTTTTGTCCAAAAGATGTTTCAAAAGATTTCATTCGGAAAGGTTTAATGTTAAGAAACTTTTCATCGACCTCAATAATGACTTCAACCTTGATCAAGTTTCAAATGAAAGGACCTATTGAAAACATAACGAGATAATTATAATAATGAAAAATCCGTGGGTGAAGGTTATTATTTGTGTTATTTTAGACGAAAAAAGGCTCAAATATCACTGGTAAAGATTCTTCGGTGACTGACGACCGACCTAAGGCAAGAGTAGCAGTACCAAGAAGGACTTTCGAATGGTATTCGTTATATTGCTGGAGGAATGAATGTTGTGTACAATATTATTATATATTCTTAATCAATCACATATTTTATTAATTTATGAATTTCTTATTTTTGTATGAAAAAGGTATCAGAAAAATGACTCAATATAATTTAATCAAATATATTTAAACATTTTTATGGCGTAATGGTTATTTTTTTATAGTTTTTGTGAAAAGTAAAAAGAGGTGTTTTAAAATTATCAATTTTTATAATAATAATTAAATTTAGTGAGCCAATCAAAATTTATTATAGAGTTTATTAATTTCGACAGTTTGACCGTCATCCTCAGAACTATTATTTTGTATTTTATTTTTTTCTTATTTATATTTGTTTACATACTTTGTAAAACTTATAAAATTTGTATAGAGTACTTTCTCATATTTGATATGTGCCACACTCAAGAAGTAGTGGCGCTATCAAAGAAAACGTAACCCGACTTTTCAAATAAAATTTATTTTTCATAAGAAGCAAGTAATTTCGGTATCGATTCTCGGGGAAATCTCCATTTACATAAACAAATATTTCGCAGCCCGAATAATTGTTCTTAAAGGATTTTTCAAAGCTTTTCTGCGGCTGTTGAGCAAACAAATATGAGACTACATTATTTTAATTTTTTAGTAGTGAAATGTTGATCATTGAGAACTGACTTAAAATGGTTAAATATATTAGGGGTACCCAAATGTTATGTCGTTTTTTTGATATATTTTTCTAAATCGTTTAACTGCCGCCTACATTATTTTGACTCTACCATTTTTATTTATTAATTTCAGTTAGTG
>MQRK01199219.1:57032-70873 GCA_001938485.1 Girardia tigrina
CGAACGTCTACAAACTTGTTTCCGTTGCGAAGCTTCAGCCCCATCACCCTTCGCAGCTCCTAATTCTGTACGAACTTTAAAAACAAACGACCGGGCGACTTTCAAAAATGTAGCAATTCTGAATCGGTGTGTCCTGCAGCTAATGACACAATAACTGCATGCCTTTTCATTTCATTCGTAAGAGTAGCTTCTGCCATGACTACCAGCAAAAATAAAATTATGTAATTATAACACACAAAAAGATATGGTGTCTATATTACGTGTTCTCAAATAGCTGCCGCACCCTGTACATGTTCGAGAATCGAAGTGATTTGAGATGTTAATTGCCTCTTTCTTTCTTTCTTTTTTTCTTGTATGAATCCGTTTCTGGACACTGTGGACGAGGTCCATTTCACCTAGCGCTGGAGGTGACCAAACGATTTGATTGTCATATTGTTGACATTTGCGCATGTATTATAAATTATTTTCTTTGTATTACTTTAGTCTATTTTTATCGATTGTAAATATCAGAGGCGTAGTAAGGAAAAATTGCGCCATGTGCGAAGTTCAAATCTGGCGCCCCCAGCGCGAAAAAGATTTACTACTACAAATTATGCCTTAAAATAATTAAATTGACTTTGGACGTTCGTATTCACATGCTCTATGACGCAGCATTGACGCTTAAGCCTTGCATCGCGTAGCTATAAGAAAACATCAATTTATTAAGATAAATTCATGAATCCTTTGCCATTAAACAAAAAAGACTGCTATAATTATTATTATGAAATTTTGTTTTATAACTTTTCAACTTTAATATATAATAAAAACAAACAAAATTAAAATTGGTCATTTTGCGATTTTGGCGCCCATGCGCCCGGTACGACCGCACAGCCCTCACTACGGCTCTGGTAAATATGGTTTAATGTAAACTTTTATGATTAATTTTATGTATTTAATTATGTATATTTGTACTTAGTGTTTATCAGAAATTTGATTATTTTTCATAGGTAATAAATTACAAATTTGTTAAAAAAATAAATAGTAAAAATTTAGAAATCTTTTATGGTTTTGTTTCAATGTTTTGTTGAGCCGAAAATGTTTTCGTTTTGAATAAAACGTATAAGCGTAGTTTTGTGTTTTGAATTGTTATTGTTAGAGATTGTTTTATTTGAGCGATAGTCACAGACATCAGCAAATTGACTTCCAAAACTTTCATGGAAATGCTTGATAAAAGCAATATTTGGCTGGTTTAGATTGCTAGAGAATTGAATTTTTAAGCAAAAATGATTTTTTATTTGAATCCATCGACTGTACATAATTTAACGTGGCGACATTGACAAAATTGACTTTAATAAAATCAATATGGGTTTGAGGATGACAGTAAAATGACGAATTTTGAAATTGAATAAATTTTTCTTGATTTTTACTAAGATAAAAATGCGAAAGCGGGATTTCCCGATTCCCTAACTGGACAGATCGGTGCTAGAAGGAAGGCTCCATAAGGAAGTTTTGGGCTGCAGTTGTCTCGGGGAGTAGGATCAGATTGAGGAAACAGAGTGGGAAGAATGTTCCTTTTTCATAATTCCCAGAGGCACGGATAGGTGATAGCTGCGGAGGAACGTCTCAATGGTGGTACAACATTCACGCTGTGATTAATACAAACCTTTCTCTTGGAAAATACAATGTTTCTACTTTCATTGTCATTTGAGGATTGAGATCTGCAGACCATTGAATCAGAAGTATTTCAAAAAAATTAATGGTAAAAAATTTATTATTTTCAGTAATAAAAAAATACTATCAGGATTCTACAACATTGCGAATAATACTACAGGTTTATGATGGTTGAGAACCACTGATCTAGAAAATACATTAATCTGCGTTTTTAAACTAATTTTTGGAATTGAGAAGAATATTTAAAATTTAGTATTTTGCAATGTGTTTTTCCCACCCAAATGAGAAATTAGTATTTTAGATGTTCGTGATTTCAAATTTTTTAGTTTGATTTAAATTTTAAATCTTATCATAATATATTTAAAAACTTAATCTGTTAAAATAAAATTTTGTTAAAATAAAAATGTTTAAACTATTTTTTAACCGATTGAATAAAAGTTTTTAAATAAAAATCATTTAAGTAGTTTTTAAGTAAAAGTTAAGATGAAATTATTAAATTGATTACCGTAAATTCCGGACTATAAGCCGCACTTAAAAACCTGAAATGAGTCATACTATAAGAGTTGCGGCTTATACGTTTTTATAATTTTTTAATTTGTTTTATAGTGTTTATAATGTTTTTTTATATAATGTCATAGTTTATAATGTTTTTTTTGCTTATAATACGGAAATTACGGTAATTAGAATTTTGAAAAATGAAATCGTTTAAATCAATTTAAATGTGTTAAATGGAAATCATTGTTCGAAAAATTATTTTAAAACGATTATTATAAAATCTTATTAATTAATTTCGATGTCAACTGACGAAAGTTTTGTTGTTAGACAATTAGACAATTAAGTCCATGAGACAATTAGAATTGTTTTACTAATAAAAATATTTAGTCATATAGTGTTCTTAAAAGGAATATTTTAATGTAATCTTAATAATCGATATTTTTGACTTTAAATATCAGATAGGAAATACTTATCGAAATTCATTTTAACTCAAGATCACTTAAGAAAGAATAGATAAGTAAAACATATTTTTATTTTTTTTACATTTTAACATCTAAATATTGATTTCTTTCAATTGTTTTTTCGTTTTTGGTGGAAACTAAAAAAAATTAAAAAATGTATATATTATTTTACAATTTTTTATTTAAATTATTCTTAGAAAACATGCACGAAGTTGCTATTGTTGTGGTCTTTGAAAGACAAATACTATGTTTTTGATACTTGAAACCCAATACTTTCAATTGCATATCAGATTTTATAAACGATCCTTTAGTTATAGTCGTTAAGAGTTGTTAATGATGATTATTTGAACAATTTTTTTAGATCTTTCTAAAATATTTTTTATCTTTTAATTTCCAAAAATATTTATTTAAATTAATAATTTTAACTATTACATTATAAGAACTCTAAATAAATTAAAATTTTTGATCATATTGTACAAAATGAATTTAAATTTAAATTTCATTATATTAAACTTTCTAGACACAAATATATTATAAAAGCTCTACTTTAAAATTTTCTAAACTTATAAAAATATCTTTTAATTAAAATATTTAAATTCGATTTTAATTGCTAATTTCAAAATTTTAAACTTATTATTATCATTATTATTATTTTATGTTCGAATAGTCAATCGCCATAAACACAAAAGAATACCAATTTCCATCTGGGTGGGAGAATCACCATTTAAGTTCAACATACTCTTATCAACATACATCATTCATACATTCACACATTCATACAATTTAAAATATTCTTCACAACTGTAAAGCTTAAAGAATACTTCTTCGAAGATTAAACTATTACGATCTAAGGATGTTTGAGGAGGAAAGAGAGACGAAAGTTTTTAATGATTATTGTCAAACCTACATCTTCTTCTCTAAAGTACCCTCCCTGTTTCTATTCTTCACTGGATTCTAAAACAGATAAAAGAATAATTTTCTTGATGAATTCGTTTATCTTCATTAATTTATCTTAATTAATTAATTTTTATTTAATTAGTTTTAAATATTGATTCGATTCATATTGATTAATTGTTGTTGTAAAATCTCAAAGTTAATTTGTTAATAAATTTCTCTGTTTAAATGTCAAAAGCAAAAAGATCAAAGAAAATATGTTATAAAATGTTGTAATAAAAGAATGTTAATCAGTTAATTAATAATTTTTATTTAAATGAATAAAATAAAATCAAAAATCGTATAAAACTAATTAATTAAGAATTTTTTTGGTTTGAAAACAATTCCTAAATTTATTAAAAAAATCATTTTTAATTAATTAAAAAAACCATTAACAAGCTTTTTTCGTAAATTATTTTTAATATTTTATATTTTTCAAAAGAAAATTATTCTTTTTAAAAGCCTGAAAAGAGGATTAAGTGGAATACGAAATTTAACCGGAACCGGAAATTAAAAGTTACAGAATAATATTTAACAGAACTAAATCATAAAAAAATGCTAGAAGGGAAGTGTTATATTTTTTTGATAGAGAATATTAGAAATTTTTAAATAATTAAAAAATTTAAATTATTTTGCATATACATGAGAATTTTAAATAAATTTTTGATAAAGCAAGTTATAAAAAAATATTTTAGGACATATTTCAATTATTTATTTATTGTATTTTATTATTTATTTTAATTTGAAATTTTTGGATTATGAAAATAAAAAAAATATTTTTTATAAAGGTAGTTTAACTTTTCCAATTTTGAATATTAATTATAAATAAAACCAAAAATTAATATTAATATAATTAATTAAAAGGAAAAAGTAAAATGATTTCTATATTAAATATTTTAATTATTTTTTTGATTTTTTTTCATTCCAAAATTAAATTAAATCTCATTTAACTTTATATTCATTATATAAAATTGATAAAAAGTTTAATTGAGGTATTTGGAAAATATAAACATAGTATATCTTCTGATGTTTTTAATATAAAATTAAATAAATATAAATAATTAAAAATATTAAAAATAAAATTAAAGTAAATTATTATTGTATTATAACGGGAAAAGTACTTTTTTAAATGTTATAAGAATTAAGTCGGCTTTACTTTCCAAATTTTGAAAAATTATTTTTGGAGAATGTCTAATCAATAGAGATTCTCAGACATTGCTCACGTAATGTGAATCATAACTTTTTGGTAAAATATATCACTCAACTTTTGAAATGGATGAGATTCTATTGGTACACCATAATTGTTTTTAAGTGCGTTGTCCCATTGACTCAATAATGTAGATTTGTGGGAGCAAGATTTGTTTTCCTAATGCACGAGTTTTGAAAATGTTAACATTTACTTTTACATAGCAGATTAGCTTGCAATCCACAAACAGTTTCGATTTATTTGAGTGGAGACCTTACACTTTGGATGTGATTGAAACTATTTTGGCACTACTTACTTTTCAGTAGATACTGTTTTAGTTTATCTAAACCTGTATTTATCAATAAAGATGCTATCGCACATGGGCGATGTTTTGAATGAATGAAAAGAATGGGGTAATTTGGGATATCAATGTGACTGTGAGGGATAATTTGGAATGTTGTAAGTTTGTTGTTTGTATGCTGTTTAGATTTGTGACTCTCCTACTCAGATGGGATTGATATGTTTATTGAATGATTATTTGAATCTAATGAAATTAATTTAATGATATTAATTTTAAGTAATAATTAATTAAAGTTTGATAATTATGAATTTTATTAATATTTTCAGTAAACGATTTTAACTTATTAAATTTAATATATTTTAAAAATTAATGTTTATTTAAAAAATTACATAATGTATTTTTACCCAATAAAATTATGAGAAATTAAAATGTAATATTAAAATTTCCCATTTATTGATTTTTTCATATTTGAATATTTAATCAAAAACTATATCAATCAAAGAAAGATGCTCTCTGAAAATTGTTGTGAAGAATCTGTTTGTGTTGTAAATAAATGTTTGCATTCAAATTGTGATGTTGTTAATAGTGGCAATGTAGGGACTGCATTATAATTTTAATAGCTATTATAAATGTAAGTGATCAATCATTTAGCATTTACTTCAGAAACATATCCCAGTCAAAAAGCTCTACAGCAACCATTACTTACTATCGACACACTCTGACAAAGAGGACATTTACAAAGAGTATTTCAAAGCTTTTCTGGAAGATCACAATAGGCGCTATTTCCTGTCTGGATCCCTTATAGCACTGGGTTGTAAATGTTTTATGTCCTAATTTTCATACTTCTTTCAAAATCATCACCCGAGACGTTGAAAAATCAGAACAAACGGTAAAATTTTTCATTGCGTTTGGCAACTATAGTAATAAAACATTCCACCATCATTTGCCACCACACGCAAGTACGCTTATTGTCGTCCTACGGCATCATGTTACTGTCCGAAAATGAGGGGGCCTTACTTTCTTCTAGAGATTGATTAGTATTCAGATGCATGACTACTATCTGGCCGACATCTAACGAAAATCGCATGTACTGAATTTGTCATTGAAAGTAGCACAGTTACCCTTAAGAACGGGAAAAAGCCGTCACTTTCTTAGTTAAAAAAGGTTTTCTTCACAAAACTCGATATCCGTGACAGAAATGACCTGCATATTGTTTTACCAGCCTCAAATCACGCATCACGACCGTTACTAGTGAGCATCAGGACTGAAGGTCCAAATATGATCAGAAATTCTCTTGGAACTAATTGTCCATGTTGAAATTTTAATAGAACGGAAATATAATTTTTGTCGACTTCTGTTGATGGTCACAAATTCATTTAATAAAGAAAAATATTTTTATTTATCTTAATTAATTATTTATACATGTTAATATCGGTGACCTGATGATAAATATGATATAAATTGGTTGTGGGTCGCTAATAAATTTTACAATTATAAATATCGGTCAGGTTGATGTTCGAAAAAGAGGTTAAGTTTCAATGGTATATAGGATATCTTAGTGATGTATATGCCATATTTAATGATTTATTCTTTATATCATTTCTCGACCTGGCTTTGTGTACATAATTTGTTCGATCTAACCTTACTGGTGTACCTATTTGTTGGTTTGTATCGTTAGGTGCGCTCTCAAAATAAAAAAAACGAATTCTAAACATTGTGAATTTGTTCTTTTATCATAACATCTATAACTCTTTGGTGCTTTAACCTTTATGTTTTACCTTTCTCTATACTCTCGTTGTATATCCTTAAGTCATTCTAGTGAAAAGAATGTCAACAAAAATATATTTATTATTTAATTTCAATTCTGTAGAAAATATGCAGTCAACATCTCTTAAGCAACACCGGTCTTTTGACAGAATATTTATCAATATGATTATTAAGAACACTACTGTGATTTCCAATACTTTTATTGACATCACAACTCCAGTCACCTCCAGACAATCTTCTCCACAAAACTTTCGTAGTTGGACATCACTCTTGATTGATAAATTTTTAAATCCATTTCTAAATCTCTAATTATTCGAGCAAATTTAAATTACGATTCCTTACTAAAATATTTTCAAATTATTTTTAAATAAATTTTAAATACCTTATTGATGATTAAATCAATCTTTACGTTATAATCCACTATTAAAATATTTAAAATCCCTTTCAATTGGATTTAAAAGTTTTGATTAAAATATATTAAATTAATTTTAAAATTTTGATTTACATTTCAAACTTTTCCGAATAATTCGACGTTACAAACCATTCAAAACATCAATCTTTCTTCTGGTGGAGAATCACAATCCTAAAACAACATACCAAACACAACATACAATAAACACTTTACGAAAATATTTCTCACGATGATCTTCGACGGATTCCGTAAAAGTTGAAACAAAAGATAATACCACATTTAAAATTTATAATGGATCATATAAATTTTAATTTGGGCATGTTAGAAATTATTTGTATAAATTTAATAAAATTTAATCATATAACATATAATATAACGTCATATATTCGATGAGTCTTAAGCATTTATTTAAATCCGTTCTTAACACTTGTAATATATTTGATATATAAATATTAATTTATGATCCATTAATCACATTTAAATGCTTTTCTAATCATAATTAATACATCAAACAATATGTCATCGGCTAACTGAAAGCTTTTATGTTGTACTTATATGTTATTAGTTCTTGAAACGATGTTTAACTACCCTTGACCGATTATATGTCACCATATTTTATTGTTTATGAACGCTAACGTGTCGGTGACACGACGAGCAATAAAACAGTAACAGGAAAACAATTTTTTGCAAAGGTTTCATACTCTCCTTCTCATGCGAGACAGTGAGAAAAAGAATATTCTCTTACCATGGACAGACATTTCTTAGTTCTATTTTATCGACTGTTAAATCAAATATAAATTCATTCTTCTTTCGAAATGTTTGAGAAACCTGACCTTTTACAGATGAAACGTTTTGTTTCTACGTCACTATCGTCATCATCAAGTTGAGTAGTTGATTGTGAATTAAAAAACAAACTTTTATATATTAGATCATCAAGTATGAAATTTGTAGAACTAAAGTCAAATATAAATATTTATGTCATTCATCAAAGTATGCACTAATATTATCGACATTCTTTAAACATTTCGGTGGCATCTTGGTGAGGTATTTTGAATAAAAATTTGATGGACGAAAATCTATTAATTCCTTGAAGGCCATTTTAATGGCATCTTCAGATTTAAATTTGTTTCATATCAAAAAGTTCATCAAATTGAGAAATAAATTAAAGTCAGTTGACGCTTAGTCTGGGAAGTATGAAGAAGGATGCAGAACTTCCAACTTAAGTGGAGTCAACCTGTAGTCTTGTCAAGGTCTTCAGTGCAGTCCGTGGTTTTGCATTATCGTAAAGCAAGATGTGAGTCAACCTGTTTACGAAGCGCGGCTGTTTTTCTTTACGTTTCCTCATCATATATTCATATTCGTTGCAGTGGACATCTACTATGAGCTAGGTTTCATGAAATCATAATGGATTACACCTATGACAGAACAAAAAAATACCCACCATCAGCCTTTTTCGATTAAAGTTTGGATTTGAACTGTTTTGGTGCTTCATTCATGTCCATCTAACTTGCTGAACGTTTGTTATTATCATATTCAATCCATATTTCATCACAAGTGATTATTCGATTCAAAAGTGATTACATTTATAATGAGAAAGCATCACCAAGCAAGGATCCAAACGCTTTTGTTTTTCCTTTTCATTCAACTCATGTCGAATCTACTTATCCAACATTTTCATTTTACCAATTTTAGCCAAGTGATTCTATATTGTTTGTTTTATAACAACAAACTTTATGAATAAATTATGAGTAAAATATAATGGATCCGACTCCACAGTTACCTTCAGTTCACCATTATCTACCTTTGCTCTTGGATGACCCTGAGATTCATTATTGAGGTCAAAATTGCCTTTCATGAATTTCCTAAACTAATGTGAGACTATTTACTGCATAGTAGCATTTTATCCGAATACACAATTGATGCTTCGCATAGTTTCTTATGCTAAGGTTCCACATAGGAACTTAGACTTCATAATAGTTAAAATTTCTGTTTTTTTCAATTTTTAAAATACTGCTTATTAAAACAAGTTATCAATAATTTTAATTAATTTTTACTGATGTATTCAATAGCCAAGATATGTAGCAATGAAAAAAAACTGAGCAATAAAATGTTAAGTCATTGTTAAATTGTAACTATTTGAATTTATTGTAATCATGCCTACAATTATCGTACTTGACGCCCTAATACATTAATGCAAAGTGCTGTGTAATCATTATGTCATCAAGGTTGTCGCTAAATCGCTTCGTATGTTTATCTTCTTCTAATGAGATCAATTAAGAATTAATCAAATTTCTTCTTTATAGAGCTATAGACAAAATAAATGGAAGAGAGCACAAATTTATTAAAATTGAACAAAAATGTTTATTTACAATCAAAAGTTTAACACAAAACACTCTCATAACACAACTGGAAAGCAAGTATGGATTTTAATTTATATCAATGATATTTAAGCTAATCTTTAAGCTAAACTCTAAACAAAATCGATTAAGGTTATTATAGGATACTTGGATGATGGTAAATCATTTTCTCTTAACAATTTGCCATGTGTTTTCTATGAGTATCAGCTCATAAGAATTTCCAGGGAAAATTTCGTGAAAAGTCATACGCATATACAATGTACTTTTTATGCTGTCAAGGTTACCTTTATCGTTGACATACAATCAGGGCAAAAGTGTCTCATTTATCGAAATTCACAGTAACAGGTTATGAAAATATAAACACTTTTTATGGAGAAACGTTAATAAATAATAGTTGACTAAGAAGGAGGTTACGCAACAAAATAACCCACATGGTTTATTGGAATCTTTTAAAAGAATATCGTAAGCATCTCTAGATGACTTAACATTGTAATACTATTATTTCAATCGTTTTGTCCACAGATGCAAATGGCATTTT
The DNA here is from genome assembly GCA_001938485.1 of Girardia tigrina. Lineage (NCBI taxonomy): Eukaryota > Metazoa > Platyhelminthes > Tricladida > Dugesiidae > Girardia > Girardia tigrina. The sequence goes on from MQRK01199219.1 coordinate 67,133, forward strand.
ACATAGCTTTTATGGTTGGGTCTTTTTGAATTTGCAATTTTTATATAAAAATTCTTTAGAGTGACTTTTATGAAAAATGAAATTTTCGTTAAATAAAAAAGAAATTTTTTACATTGCGATTATTGTCTTATCATTCTTGTATCTATAGAGAGTTACGTTACCGGTACCGGGTTGACTTTGCAAAATGTTCATGAAAAACAGTTTGTGAAAGCTAAAATTACATGATCGGTCGACAAATGTGTAAGATAAAATATGACTGTAGCTGCTGTTTTGAAAACCAAGTATCATAATATTGTTTATAATTATTTAAACATTATCTTGGATAATATATATATATATATATATATATATATATACCTGGATCTTGGTACGTACGCAGAAAAATATTTCGGGGATATAATATTACGTAATATTTTCTACTTAATTGACTTTTATTTTGAGAGTTGAAAAAATCAAAATTTATTATTATTAAAATAATAAAATTTATAATACCATCGAAATTCCACATTTAATAACTTTTAGAAATAAAATTACATACATTTAAACAATAATTACAGAAGCATAAGTCTTCTTGGATTCTTCACTAAAGTATCAAAACTTCGTCAGTCTCTAAGAAAGCTCCTACTTCCTAGTGAATATTTATAATAGCTGAGCCATTCAATCTCCGATTTGATGTCGTGTTTCATAAGTAAGTCTTGATTCTGCGTAATGTAGAAAAAAGTCGTTCAGATGTGGCTGTTGTTACTGGTAAAGTTGCAAATATTCAAGCGATGGATGAAGTCCATTGAAATATATTTTTGATTAATGCAATGATCCCTCCACATCGTCACTTCGCCAAAAAAGACTTCCTTAGTGCAATTAATATCACTTGGTTATTTTTCATTACTGGCTTCTATAGATACGAGAATTTCGTTATCTGCTGCATGTTTAATATTTTGAGGAAGAAAAATGTCTATGTTCTGCAAAATTAATATTCATTTAAAAAACGTAGAGGTGATTAAGATCATAAATAAAATTTTTCAGATGGGATTTTCTTAAATTTGCAAAAAATAATTATTTTGAACAGTTCATATTTTAAACTTTAATATTTGAACTTATTCTTATTAACCCTTTGAACCCTAAGACTTTCATTGTATTAGTTACGAATGTATATAAAATTATTAGCACATCAGCAGACATCAACTCTGACCTAGCGACACCATCGAACTGAGTTCATGTTCAAGCAAGTTCTTGGTTATAGCGATAGATATGGAGGCCGGTAAATCGGCCATTAGCGTATATGTCTCGCCAAATCTGGCCCATTTATCGGCCAGGGTTCAAAGGGTAATTATGCAGTTGTTTAAATTTTAAATTATCTTAATTGGAAAAAAATATATACACGCTTAATATCAAAACAGGAAAAATGTTTGAGGATTTATTTAAATTGAAACGAAACAATGAACAATTTCATGATTATTAATTGAATATTCGAGCAGAAGTCATTCGTATTTTATGCAATACTAGAAAGAAAACCGAAATAGAATCAATTAAAATACAAGGAATTGTTGATCAGATTACAGAGATTTAAGAATCAAAACCAGCAACAGAACGAGACGGAAATAATTAATCTTAAATCAGAAATCTACAATTTATCCCAAACTATCAACGACAAGTCGAATACATTTTTGGTGGAAATGACGGAAGTGTGTTGTATTTCTTATGATAGTATTTGTCTATTGTGGAATGAAGATGAAAATTTGTTGGTCTCTATCGATCCAGCAGTTAAAAAGCTTTGAGGTAATTAAGATCAATATTTAAATTTTTTGGGGAGGGATTTATCCCCCTAATTATCCTTGTGTACGTGCCTGTCTGGATCCTAAAATCAATCTTCAAGTGGCTCTCTCAATCAATTTGTTAAAAGTTTTCGATTAAATTTACGTAATATTTTACTCAATAATCCATTGCACATATATAAGCTGTGAAAAAGCTTATAATCAGAGATCTGAAGATTATGGTAAAACCGTCGAAATATAATATCACTAAATAAATTTTAAAATTGCTTTCCTTTACTTTAAAAAATTTTAAATACTTAAATTTTTTCCAAGTTTTATTATTATTTTAAAAAACTTTTTTAATAATTTTTTATAAGTTATTTTAGTATTATAAAGTAATGTATAATAATAGATTTTTATTAATATTTTAATTATTTTCTTTAATGAAACATCTATATTAAAATTGAAAATCTGTTTAAACTTTTCTTTTATAATTTTATTACACATTTATTATTAAAAATGTATTTTTCGACAAAATAGTGAACTGATTTTTAGAAAATCTATTAATAAACACATAATATTTATATCCATAATTTATATTATTATTTCTTTCTAATTATAAACATAAATTTATATCTAATTTAATTAATTATATTTTGCTAAAAAAAATTTATTTTATTTTAATAAACCTTTCTATGATTTTTTTTCTATTTTTATAAATTTGTTTTTAATATGTGTATGAATTGTTTTCTTAATAAAATAAATTATAAAACTACTTAAAAAGATTAATAAAAATATTAAATATTAAAAAAAATATATAAAAAATTAATTAAAATCTAAGTTAATTAATAATATTTTTTAATAAAAAAATTTTTTATTCTTTTTTTCAACAATAGACTCAAAAAAAATTATTTTTAAATTCATCTAAACGAATGATTTTTTTTAGTATAAATATTTTTAAATTTGTTTTTAATATATTTATTAATTGTTTTCTTAATAAAATAAATTATAAAACTACTTAAAAAACTTAATAAAAAATATTAAATAGTAGAAAAAAATATATATTATTTTTTTCTTTACTATTAAAAAAATTAAATTAAAATCTAAGTTAATTAATAATAAAAAAAATTTTTTTTCGTTCTTTTTTTTCAACAATAGACACAACAAAAAAACGAAATTATTGGTAAAAAAAATTCATCAAAACGAATAAAGAATTAATTTAATGAGTGACAAGAATTTAGCACAATTCAACTATTGATTATATTAATTATAATTTATTAGATAAAATTCACCGAAAATATAAAAAAACAAACAAAACTGCCAGTCAGTCGTCAGTCAGTCAAAGATATTCATTTCTGATCTGCGCGAGCGCTGCTGATCATTTATTACCTATCATTATATGTGGCATGGCAGATTAATTGACAAAGTCTAACAGAGAGTTGAATGTGATGTTTAAATTGTTTATGCAGTTTTTAATCACAATATATAATATAATACAAAATACACAAGACACACACGAAAGAGAGAGAGAGCGGGGGGGGGCGAACACCAAAGCAACAGTCGGACAGTGCAGTGCAATGTTTTAAAGAATTGTCTGTAACGATCATCCTACGATCGATCAGCCGATGATTGACAGCGCGCGCTGAGCCGCTGACGCCGATCGCCTCTACCCATGCTTTTCACCAGTTCAAAGACATCAAATGTCGGCACAGACATTGATAGGTTATTAGACGCGTACACCACAGACACTGCACTAACAAGCCGTCACTAATGACGTGTGTTGCTTTCAGACTGTTCATACACCAGTAAATTTCTGTCGGCTTTGACTCGCTTTGATGTTTCCCGAAACTCTGACAATCTCAATTGATTTTTTTGACACCGTCTCACACTGGCAAAACACGATGTACATCAATAATTCACTGAACATTTTTTTAATAAAAACCCGATAAATCATTTAGTGATCGATTGCTGATTTTACGAGAGACGTGGG
>MQRK01199220.1:833-18515 GCA_001938485.1 Girardia tigrina
CAATTTTTAGTTTTTCGAAGATACTGACGATGTTTAGTATCTTTTCATCGGTTAAGCCTCGAACATTCCAAGTTCCAACCCTCAGTCCACTGCAAGTGGAATCCTTAACGAGGGATCCCGCTCTCGGGAGCTTAATGACTTCGGGTCCTTCCAGACCCCTTGTTTGAGTTTGAAAAGCTATGTCTTAGCGAAGGATAGGGTTGCTAGCCCCATCGATTCGTCCACTCATTTAGCCTAGATCATGAGGACCCCCCTTCTATTTCTAGAAAGGGAGGAGACCCTCTTTCTAGTTCCCAGGATACACCACGGGGAGGCGAGAGACATTGTATCCTAAATATATAGTACATGTTCCCACGCTTTTCTAATTCATAATCTGATAAACTGAACATTTTAACATAAAAAACAATTTCTGTTCTTCAATGTTCCCTGGATTTCGTTGAAACATTCAATACTTCAATTTACCTATGGTGCTGGCCTCCGGATCGGGCTGTGAAGGCAATCACTTGTTTCTCTAACGGGAAATCGTCGCTCGACGGGAAGGATCGGCCGGTCTAGTGCTGACCAGAATTCTATTATACTTGGCCGGTGCCGATCGGAGTACCGCTAAGTAACGGTGTCTCGTCCGAATCGCCGCGGCTTCCCGTACTGCGCCCCCGTTTCTGTTACTGCCGATAAGACCCGATGTGATGTGTTGTTCGTTCGTTTCGTAGACACTCGGCCGGAGTGCGTGGTTGGTTAGGTCGTGAGGATCCGCCATGCGTCGCAAAATTGTGTGAGGCGATGGCGCATGTGATCTGGGCTCTCAAGGACGCTGCCATACAGTATGGTTTGAATTATAACTCATCGAAATTTCTGTGACAAAAACAAAATCGAATCGTCACACATTTATTTTAAAAAAATTATAAATTGAATTTTTTACACATTTCACTTAATTCTTTAGTTTGTTTAAACAAAAAACAATGGTTGATAGTTTTTTTTCGAACACCATAGTACCAAAAAGCAAAACATCTAGTGTAAAAAAGGTAAAAAAAGATCGGGCAAACTTGGAGGCCATGTATTATTAAAAGGTCTTTGAATTATTCTTTCAGGAAATTACGACGATATGCATTCCTTGACGTTATTTTTCACGTTCGGTGTAGCACCTTCTTGCTGAAATATTATTCTTGTGAAATAATTTTTCTTTTTAATAATAGAAATTACAGGATCATTTAGCATCTGAAGGTATCGATCACCGTTAACAGTATCATAGAAGAAATATGGTGGAAGCAAAAACTTTCAACCAAAACATAAATAATGGTTGGTGCTCTTACGATAACTTTTCAGGATGAAATGATTATGGTGTTGTCTTGTGACACAATTACGGGTGAATATTCTGCCATCAAAGTAAAAAATGAGCCTTGTCTGTTTTTTAAAACAGGTTAAAGTTTTCAGTTTTAATGTTTGCTTCATTAATGTTAGCTTCACGACTCACTGTTTGAACGATGCAAAATCCGTGAGCAATGGTATTCGAGTGTTTCCAATCTAAATTTCACATTTTCAATAGTTTTTTCAATAATACTTGATCGACCTGAATGTTAAAGGTCATCTACTCCACCCGGTTTTTCGAAACGATCAATAAGTCTTGGAACACTTGTTGGAGTATAGGGATGTATTATGGTTTGATTATCTAAACAGTACAGACACAATGCAGCAATTGGAGATTAATCGCTGCGATAGTTGAAAAAAACCAATTTCACACATAGTTTTAGATCTATCATTGTACTTCATATAGTACAGAAGCGATAAAAGAAATGGCATTCAATCATTACTAAATGAAACTCCCACGTATATGAAATTAACCAATCAAAACTTTTCTTCGTCATCATTGGTTGTATGAGTTATCAATATTTTAAATCCTGCTTGACTTCATAAACACCCTGTATTTAAAAGTTTTTTTTTAAATCAAAGTAAGTCGAACAAAGGAAGTGTAATTTGATAATTAAATCACTGGAAAAAACTAATGTGATATCAAATCAGAATAAATGTGTCTGTAAAATGTTTTCTTCAACATAGACCAATTTTTATTAATTTTAAAACAATGATATTATTTATTAATAATTTTATTAAAATATCTTCTCATAAAGTTATACAACATACAATCACACAATTATCAAAAACACAACATAACAAAATTTAAGGATTTTTAACCAGCTAGTTTACTAACTTCGAATATCTTAAACTTTGAATTTCCCTATTTACAGTTCTTTGCTATTGTTTTGTTTCTCAGATTTTTTTGTATAAAGTGTTTTATTTTCTCAAAATTGTTTTATTTGACTAAGGCTTAGATGTAATTGTTTTCATTGAAGTTCTTACAAGTTCCTTCCATTTAGTCCTCTTGGTGAATAATCCTTATCGTTTATGCATCCAAATTATGTGTGTATAGTCTTAACCATAACCCTAAACTTCAGTGGGCTGATTATTATCTAAACCGTTCAGCAAATAGTATATGGGATCTAACTAGTCGTCTCATTTTTTGAAACTTTTACTTCTGTTACAATAAGGAATAAACCTGTAGTTCATCAAAGACTTGTACAGATATCGATCACAATTGTCAAAACTGAGTTTTCATACAGACATTTCTGTTTTGACAATTCGCATCATTTCTTTTAAGGAAATAATCTTGGTAAACAATTACATTAGGATTATCCTCAGCCACCTTCTCCATGCTTCACATGGAAATAGCTGAAGCCTACTTGATACCGTAAGGAAGATGGTTAAATAAGTTATATGTTTAATAAAGCTTAACCAAGTTGTGAAGATTGGCGCACTCTTAAAATTTTTGAATATTTAAAATAAGCAAATATCTAAAATCAAAAGTTCTTGAAAAGAATTATGATTAAAAATATGTCTAATTAATTTTTAAAAAGTAATTCTCAAAAATTAATTAATGGAATTTTATTTAATAAAAATGTAATTTTTAAACAGATAATTTTTTAAATATTAAAGCTATTTGAAAATGTTGTAAATTTAAAATTATTTGTAAATAATTAATTTTTTATCACAGTTGATTTATTCTAAAAATATTTGGAGTTATGAATCTTATTCTTGACCACGAAACCCATATAAAAATTATATGTTTTACTAGTGTGACATGGAAGGCCATTTTGCTAGGGTCAGGGTTAAGGTTAAGGCTATACACACATAATTTGGATACCTAAACGACAAGGATTATTTATAATGCAATAAAAAGAGATTGTGGTTCAAATACCGTTTGTTTGGACATGTGTTGAGGCAATGCCCCTTCGAGCTACCAAGTTTTGATTCCCAGTGGGAAGTAAAAACCGAATAGGGGAAGACATTATTAGCTGCTTCAGTAACTTCCAATTTTGTCAGGCGCGGTTTCCAAAGAGGATGATTCGTTTTAACTGTGTTAAAGTGATTGCTATGATTGATAGAGAATGTTGGCGGTCGGTGATACAGCCGCAGTTTGTGAATGTGAAGGCCAGACGGCCGGTTTTCGAGAGAATAGAGATATTGAACTGGAGTATCACGGCTAGTGTGCTTGGATTAACGTGGTAGTTAATGGATCACAGTGGTAGTGAATTTTTTGGTGGTGGGTTTGCTTCAGGGTATTGAAATTCCAAATAATGTATGAGACTAATTCATTGCGGAACTGGAAGCATAGATTTGGCGAGGGTTGTTGGTCCCGCGTGATGAAAACTTTGAAGGAGAAATTATTCCCATTATTGCGGTTGTACAAAAAACAAAGTGCGAGCTGTACTAGATTTTCGAGAATTGAACGGTCACATCTCGAGTCAATCTGTAAATGGGGATCTGTGCAGCGATAAATTGAGAAAGAGGCGTCAGATGGGTGATGATTTATCAATCGTAGACTTTTTGAAGGCTTTCTTAAAAATTCGGGTGAATATTCGCTTGTGGCAATATCAAGTGATTTGATTCTGTAGCAGATTACTAGATTAGGTTTAAGATTAAACGAGGCTACAAAAATCATGTCGACTATTGATCATAAAGTCTTGCAAATGGACGACCAAAGGTGATTGGCTAAAGACTTGTTGTAAAGAACTCAGTAGTATAAACCAAAAATGTGGTTGATCTGCTAGTTGAGTATGGATTGGAAGCAAAGGACAGGTGCACGGATACTCTGGTTACGTGTAGAGCAGAATGATAACGGCATATTGTGTTGGAATCTAGATTGACCTATCTAGACGACACTAAGTCGACTGAGTCGGCGATCAATTTTCTTTTGGTCTGGGCAGTTGATTGTACTTTTTTATGACGGACTGGCCTTGAATAGCTTGCAATGTTTTCAAACGAACAATGAATGTGGCTGCAGGGGACAAAATAGTGGATGATAATGCAAACAGATTGAAAATTGACTTGCACTAGCGACTTATGGACGCTGATCCAGGGATGTGTACATGGGAGCTAAAATCTGGAACGGTCAAATTGTGGCATGACGCAAGTAGTGTGGCGCTGAGTGTATGTGTGGAATCAGGCGGTAAAATCATCGAAGATGCAGCTTGGCTCAGGAAGATTGACGATGACAAGCACATTAATATCGCTGGAATCGGTTATCAAAGGTTTGAACTTGGTACGTACATGGAGATTTTATTCAGTGGAAATACTTACCGATTCTACATCAGTAGCTGAGTAGTTGAAGTTAATAGTTACTGGGGACAATTCCATATGAGTGAAGGGGCTTGGTGATGCATTGGTGCAGAGGTGGTTGACGATATCATCAACGAATTCGAATTGGACATTCGGGTGATATCGATTCCATCCAGTATGAACAAAGCAGATCAATTGACCAGAGTTTCTCGTGAGTGATTAGTGTCACCCGCTGTGGTAGCTGTAACGACGGGGCGAGTTTTTCGGTGAGCGAACTTTATCTTCTGAATTTTCTCAATCAGCATCATGTTGAAGTCGAGAAAACATTGTATTTGGCCCCACAGTATTTTCCGGATGCTATAATATCATGTTTGTCTTTTTTCCATACGCATACTAGCGGGAAATTCCACGGCGATCTGCATTTTTCAATGATATCATTTTCCTCGTAATTCTTGATAATATCATCTAGTTTTTCCTCAAAATGACTATATTAATTATGTTCGAATAGTCAATCACTTTAAATTTAAATAAAAAAAATACCAATTTCCATCTGGGTGGGAGAATTACCATTCTAAATTCAACATACTTAAATCAACATACAGTATCACTACATTTACATATTCAAACAATTTAAAATATTCCTCACAATAATTATAATAATAATAATGTTAATAATAGTTAGGTTCGTGATGAATTTTTGAATATTCGTTTAAAGAAGAATCAGAAATTGAGATTATTCAAAATTTTATTAATACATCAGAACAACATATTTTTCGAACTATTTTTCTAGGACAATTTTTCTTTTGGACATACCTCTGATATATGTCAAGATAATGTGATATTAAATACGAATACTTAATTTATCATTTCTTTTTTTGGAATTTCCAAAATTAGTCTTTTAAGGAATGTAAAAAACAATGACAATTTATACTCTTGATAAATAAAAAACAGAACGCCATTTTTCAAAATTTATTTTTGGTTTTGTAATTAATTTCGGCTGATTACCCGCCATCTTCAGACTAAATTAACATTGGCTTTTTGCAGCTTATATATTAGAATGGTGATTGTGCATCAATTATATAATAAAGGCTCTATTTGAAAATGTTTAACAGAAAAAGTTGAGTGTGAAGCTTGAATATTAATTTTTGGATCCATGGATCTTATTAATAAGGCCTCACACGTTACTCTCACTCAGTAATTCTTAAATCGATGACACAGAATTTGAAAATCAGACTTTCAAATATGTGAAAATTGGTATTTATTTAAACTTTCCCATTGTTTATTATTAAAAAAATCTCATTTTTTAAAAAATCTTCATTTAAAAAAATCCTAAACTAAACTTTTTTTGATTTTATATTATTTTAAAATTTGCATTTTTATGTTTAAATAATAAAATTCTCATTTTAGACTTTTGATTTAAAATATTTTCAACCCTAAAATGTTCCATTATTTTAATTTAAAAACATATTAAAAACATTTAAAAACATATAAAAAAACATATTAAAAACATATATAAAACATTTTAAAACATATTTTGTTTCCTCTGAAATTTCTTCCGCTTTATTTTAACGTATGATATATTTTTTTTAATATTTTGAAAATTCCTTGATAGATTTTAAATATCAAAATTCAAAAATTTATGTGAGGTCCCCAAAATCCTAACAATAATAATAGTAAAAATAATAAAGTAAGTTAAAGTAAGATAAAAAATATTCATAAAATTTTAAAATTAAATTATGAGTTTATATTTTAAAAACATATCAATATGTAACGAAGGAAAATCGTAAATAAAATATAAATATAAATACAATCTCAAAGTAATTAATACGATTATTATTTTTGTATTTAAAAAAATCATAAGTAAATAAAGTTTGAAAATTAAAGTGGAACTTACCAAAGTCCTGTGAAATTTTATTTTCATGGAGGAACAAACATAAATTTAGTTTCATAAGTAATCAATAAAATGACAGAAATATTTAATGTAAATCCATTATGTAAACAATGCATGGAAATGTTTATAATAATATCCTAATTTATTTATCTCTATATTGCCGGTTAGAATTTATTAAGCTTGGCTACGGGATGACTTTGAAATGGTTTATGTTAAATTTGATTTAACTTTACTGTATTTATAAATTGGTGGATTTTCAGTATTTATATAAACGATCCATTTGTGTAATCATATACTGAAAGTAGACAAAATTACTTCTCAGATGCGTACAATAATCATTTCTAGCTAACAACAATATTTCATATCTGATATCGGATTTTTCTTTGACAAAAATGTGAGTTTTTTGTTTGAATTAAAATGAAACTTCCATGGAAATATAATATTATTGTTTCTTTTTATCCTTTTTTTTAAATCCTCTGAAACTCTTTGAATAAGAAATATTTATAATGAAATTGTTTCTTTCATAATTTATTTTACAATTAAAAGTATTAAAAATTCTTTTCTGGAAATAAATTGTTTTATTCGTTTAATTATGTACCCCATACGTACCTTTGAAAGTACCCCTTGAAAAATTTGGAAAACAAAAGCAGAAAATTCTGTTTTCTTAAACTGAGAATTTCTATTTTTGTATTAATTAATATATTATCAATCTAAATTTACGTAGAAATCATTAAAAGATTTTTGATTTTTTTAACAAAGGTACCTAAAAAATATTTGAAACTTTATATTTTTTAAGAGACGGTAACGATTCGCAAACATTATATGTCAAGCAAATCAAATATTAATCCTTCCTAAAGATCACTTGTTTTTGGTGCACATTATCGGATTAAATGATTCCTTATTTAATCATATAATTTTTGGCATTTACCAAGTTATAATTTCACATGATTAAATTAATGAATATTTATCGTGTATCACTTCCGTTCGTGTTATTCACAAACGAATTGGTTATAAAATATTATTATTATTATTATTATTATTGATTAAACATTTCAACTATTTTTTTTAAAAAATCTTAATTATTTTACAAATTCAATTATTATTTAATCATTTTTTGCTGTTCAAAAACTGTTTTTTGTGTAATAATAATATTAATAATAAATTATTATGCTATAAATTAAAGAATTAACTGCAGATAAAAGAAAATTTAAACAAATTAGAAAAAGATCGACTTTTTTGTAATTAAAACAATCTACAATTATAGGATTTATTTTTTTATGTAAAATTTTCATTTTACCTGTTGAAATAAATACCATAACTAAATTATGATAAAAGTAGAAGGATATTTATTTATTATTAATCTCGCCGATCATTTTCTTCCAAACCAAAGCAATTGTTTAAAAAAAGCTACTCTAATTAGATGGACTTATGTAAAAGGCCAAATGAAATTGCTGAGGAAGAATTTAATGAGATTGATTGTTAATATGATTGAAAGTTGAAAAAATGAAGAATTGTGTTTGATTGACGATTCTGATCTTAAGAAACTCGATTTTGTAGGGAATTCTTAAATTTAATTGAAAAATCATCATTAAATAGGATTTTTTTTATTTTTAATTTCGCCGAACCGACCGTCATCATCAGACTAAACTAGCAATTCTACAATTGCATTCAGATTCCAAAAAATTTTTAAATCATAAAAATACTTTCAATAAAGTTGATGAAGATGGTGTTTGCTCATTGATTATAGGATTGCTTCACAAATTGTTAGTTTAGTCTGATGATGACTGTTGATCCATCAAAATTAATGGCTTAAATTATTTTTGTTATGTTTTTGGAACAATTTATCATCATTATTAATTCATTTGGTATTGTCTATCATCTACCGAATTAAATTATGTTTGAATTTTTAAATCAATTTATTTTATACTGTTTTAATAATTTTTAAGCACTTTTAGAAAGTGTTTAAATACAAGTAGACCTGAATTATGCTAATTCACAATAACGACGATGCGCAATCCTAAGTATGATTAGGAGAATATACCAGAAGTAGATTGATTGTCATTTTTGTTCATCCAATATATTGAAGACATTACAGCGATAATGTGAAAAAACTTTTACAATGACATGATGAGTCTATCTTAATTAAGAGATATGGGAAATAACCAAAAAATAGGTCGTTAATAGTCATTTGGCCTTTTACATAAGTCCATCTAATTAGAGTAGCTTTTTTTAATACTCGATACTGTAAGCAGTAAGTTAGGTCTGACTCTGTATGACAACCCATCAGAATTCGTTTAGGAATGTGTTCATGTCATATATATATAAGTGTTTGCTTTGTCTGGATTCATTTAAAGCGTATTATAATAGGAAAAATTTGCAATACATCACCACTTCAGTAGCCCAGATGGTGGCGCTGCACAATGAAGGTTTATTACAACGTGCAATTTCAACAAGGCTTGGTGTTAATCAGACTGTGCTGTCTAAATGTCTCAGCCATCACGCTACAATAGGGAGGAACTCTGCTAGGCAATATCCTGGAAAGCGTTGATTGGCGGTACCAAGAACGAACAGAATGATCAGGCAGCTGGTAGTAGCTAAATAAACTGTGTCGTCCTCATATATTCGCTCCCAGCTCCCATGTTATGTAGTTTTGAGTAGCAGAACATTTTTGAGGTGTCTGCAGAGTGGTTTTGTCTTGTTTAAGTATCGCCTTGCATGCACACCACACCTGTCGAAGAAGAAAATTGCCAGTATATTGGTATTTGCAAGAAAATACAAGTATTGAACAATTGAGCAATGGCGTACGGTAGTGTAATCGGATGAGACAATCATCAAACAGTCCTATTCCTTCAGCTCACATATCCACCGACCCGAGGGACAACGCTATAATGCAACGTACACTGTCCCAATGGTAAAGATATCTCTTTCAACCATGTAATGAGGTTGTATTTCAGCCCATGGCACGGGTCATATAAAGTTCTAGCCCAACAATGAGACGATAAACACTACCATATACTTGAATATATTGAAACACAATCTCCGCATCTTCATTCAACGTCAACGTTTCATAACGGGGCTAACTGGGTAGGGCTTTACTCAACTTTCACCATGACTGGAAAGTCTCGGGATTTTAATCGATAGAGATTTCTCTTGGGCAATCACTAAAAATAAAATTGCAGCACCCAAGCCAAAGTCAGCCAGTCACCTCTGTTATAAAATAAAGTTGGCGTGGTGCACAGAAATTACATTTGATTACTGCAACAGGATTATTTAATCAATGCCTGACATAACTGCCTCTGTCGTTTAGGCCAAAAGCTGTCCCACTAAGTATTAGAGTAACTATGATCTGTAGAACTTTTGTGTACGTGATACCAGCATTTCTGGTGTAATTAAAAACGATAACAGCGTGGTATTTTGTTATATTTGTAAATTCATATAGTTATTTTATTTCAATGGCCTGCATGATGTACTTCAAATTTTATATGAGTACATTTTCTGTTGACTCGATTTGCGAAGACTTCCGTAGAAACGGAACTGTCGGGTCAATAGAGGGCTACTTGTAGTAAAATATAAATATATGTTGTTATATTTATATAAAGAAAGGTATGAATTAATAATAATAATAATAATAAGTAAATAAAAAATATGAATAAATGAATCAATTATTAATGCAGCAAAAAAATAATTTTCTTAATAATTATAATTAATAACTTAATTATTTTTTTAGACAAAAAGATCAATTTTTTATCCATAGTTTCCTTTTCCTTTAAATTATATTATCATATAAATTATATTAAATTATATTATGATTATTTATGATAATTTGAATAAATAAACTTTTCAGAAAAAGCTTCATATTATTAAAAAACATAATAACCCAATTTACATTTTCCTTTTTAAAAATTGTTTTTCATTGTTTGATTTGGATATTATTGTTGTACATATTTTCTTCAAATTGAAATATATTCCTGGTTGTAATATTTTTTCAAACCATTATGATAGCTGAAATTAACCCGAATGGGGCCACCGTCCTTTTAAAAGAACACTGTTCAAATATTTTTTTTTAATAATTTTTGTTCCCAAGTGTAGATTATGTTGCCATCGTCCTTTTAAAAGGACACCATATTACAAAAAGACCGTATGAAACAAAAAATATTTTTTTAATGTAGAACAAGTTATTTAGAGGTTAAAACTGGACACTTTAAAAAAAAATACCAGAATTAATATCAAAAATTCATTTTTTCTAAAGGAAATAGTTTCGGCCCCATTAGGGTTAATAGCGAAATTGTTTTTTATATCACTAATACTTTGGATTACATTACATTATTTTTACACATTATTTTTTTGCATTATTTATATGAATGTTCGGTTCGATATCCAGAGATAAAATCATAACACCAATTATAACACAATTATTGTTTTTTAAAACAATTTTTGAGGAACCTTTTTGTTTTTTGAATCTCAAACCATTATAAATAAAAATATTAAAAATATGAATATTTTATAAATGTTAATTTACTGTTATCATTTCATAATTTCTCAAATTACTACTTTATAAATTTAATTTAAGACTCGATTTTTTACAATTCAATATTTTTTACTATTTATATTTTTTCTAATTATCAAATTGCAGATTATCCATATTTCCCTGATACACAATTTTTACAATTTATAACTTTACAGCAGTTATCATTTCAAATTTCCATATTTAAAATTTTACAGTTACTGAATTTTACAACATTTACGATTTTCGAATTTCATAATTTTAGAATTTTTACAATTTTTACCTATTCACTCATTTTTTTTATAATTTACTAATTAACAAATTTTAATGTTCAAAAATTTATCTGAACCACATAACAATAAACATATTACCATTTTTAATTTTACAGATCACGGACTACATCTTTATTGGGCAGAAGAAAATGAATGAGAATATACTATACAACATGTTTAGAATATCTCAAATGAAAATAGATATATAAATAATCTTTGTTTCAAATTAAACTATTTAATCATTCTAATTTTGAAAAAAAATGTTAAATTCGTCTTAATATTCTACAATTTTGATAAATAATTTAAACTTTTCATTAATAATTCTGATTAATAATTCAGGAAGAAGTGAACTTATCACGAAAAATTATTGCAAATAAAGATTTTCAATGAAACGACTGGAACACAGTGTAAAGTATCTAATGAAGTAGATTAGGATTGAAAACTACTATTGAAAGGGTGAATAAGTCTTCATTCAAGAGGATACTTTGTGTTCCTAGGTAAGAATCACTATTATGTTTTCGAGATTATAATTTATTCGAAAATATCTTGGAAATTATAATTAAAAATGAAGGGAAATATTATTTATTTCTATTAATTTCTAGTCGTATAGTATCTCATTGACAATATACCATCTTCAATTAATAGAAAGGTAAATTTATACCAACTACGAAATATATTTTCCTCTACTTATTAACTGAACCAATGACGTAATCTTTATCATCCGTTTAGCTACTTATTGACTTCAGTCAATGCACTTCCTGTAATACAAAATGTAAAAGGTATGGATTTTAAAAATCATCAGTAATCAAAGTTCACAAAAGATTAAAAAAAAATTTTATTGTACATATTGATCAATTTACCAAAATGGAAGTTCAGACTACAAGCACAGATCAGTCCAAAGTTCTTCTGAATCCTGGCAGCAGATCTCGTTCTGTGTTGAATGTTACTTCTGTAAAGCGTAAGGTAATTATTATTATGATAATCTCACAAAAAGTCGTAATTACTGAAAGACTGAACCCTTTTTGACGATCTAAAGTAGTTCATTGGTATGAGCTATATCAAACATATTTTCAAAATTATATAAAAAAAATCTTTCTTTCATTTCTTGCTTTTGTGTTCGTTTAAGAGCATCTTTCTTCAATTCTTGGCATTGATGAAGTAGTGCCTCAGATTTCTTTATAGAATCTTGTTTATGTAGCACAGTAATTTGAAGCACGATTCCGTAGTTCTTCAATTTTTTACAACATTAACCGAGGATTCGCTAACAGTTTTGATCTTTAAAGATAGATATATATATATATAAAATATCCTTAATATGAAGCTTAAGTCTTCATTTTTCTTCTGTATAACTTCCTAGCAGGTACACTGACTTCCTATAGTTAGTATTTGTCACTATTATTACTTAGTTATAGGCTGAATCAAAATGGTTTGTTTATACAAGTTCTATGGCAAAAGCTTAATAACTTGGATCTGGATGGAAATATTTATTAATATTTATTTATAAAGAAATATCATTCTTTATTCATCTGCTCTTCTAAAATTTTCCAATTATTAATTTATAATTAATGAATTATTAATTAATTATGGATCAATCATTTTAACGAAATAGGATCAATGATTGTGTTTGATTATTAATACAAATTAGCATTATTGATCAACCTGTATATACTAAAATATTTCTATAAAACTTTACCATGTTTTTTGATCAACTAAACTGCTTTTAGACTGTCAGACAACAAAACATAAAATTTGATTATTGTGAGCCACTCTAAATAAAATATAAATATGGTAAAGAATTAATTCACAGAATTTAAAATTTATCATCTTATTAGTGTGGTGTGGATAATGGAATTGCTTATCTTAAACGTAGGTTAGAAAATAATAGGTACAATAAAAGTTATTTAAATATGATAAAAAGTATAATTGAATAAATTCTTTTAAAATTAAATAGTGAAAATTAAAATATCAAAAAAAGAAAATAAAATGTAATAAATACTATTAATTTAAAATGAGCATTTTCTGAAGATGCATATGACTTAGTAATTTTAATTGAAAATGGACCCGCTTGGTTATATTTTAAGAATTAAATGTCGAGATACTTCTTAAAAAATCAGAAACTACACTTGATGTCCTAGCTAATCTATTATATCAATTTAAATGTTTTAAATGTGAATCCTTGTAGATTTGAGAAACATTTCATCATCTCCGCACTAACGTACCCAGTCCAGTAAAAGTAGCTCAATATTTTATCATACAAAATATTCAAAAATAGAGATAAGGTTAGCTATGAAACTGAATTTTCAGTTTTGAAGTAAAATTTCGATAAATATCATGAGATGATTGTCACTGAAGCATTTTAAATAAATCTTTTAAAACCATGTATAAAAGTGAAATCCCCAATCATAATAAGGTTATTAAAAAATTATAAACTAAGTCATAGTCAATGTGTCACATAAATGACTTGTAATCTGAAATTTACATGCAACTGAAGATGCCATAATGATGAAATAAGTTTTTTTGTAATGAAAGATTGTTAAAATAGTATCTTATACTTTTTTAGTTTTTATCAATAAACTGCCAATAAACCTGTAATTAAACTTGAATTTAAAGCAGATAACGCGTTTTTAAGACATTTTTAATGCAATCATAAGAATTTGTCATCTTGGTTTTGTGTACATAAGAAAATATAAATATTTTTTAAGTAATATACTGTTAGGGATCTAAAACACATATATTAAAATTTTATTTAGAAAAATTTATAATAAAGTTTTAAACAATTTTTACAAATTTTTGTTCAGTATAATGTTTATATTAACACAACGTATCTTAATATTTTTAAATATTTTATAATTTGTTTTACCAAATCAATTGAATAAATAAATAAAAATAGCTCTTTAAGCAAATGAAAAATTGACTTAGCTCACAACTTAATTCCAAAGATAATTTTGAAGTAAGAGAGGCCAGTGAAATTTGCAGTAATCCTTAAAAGATTTAAAGTAAAATTTTATTATTGTTCTTTCTTCTTAGTAGTCAAGTGTCCTGTAAAGGAGAACACGATTAAAACAATTGTCATTATTCACTGGTATTGCTCGTACAAACGTATTGACATTGAAGGGCTGTGTGTTCAGCGTTTATTAATTATTGTTGGATTGTTATTTAGATTTGTACCACAAGCGTTAATTGATAATTGAAGATTGAAACATTTATTTGAAGCTGTGTTTAAATTTGTGTTATTATTTATGTTATAATTTGTGTTCACTTGTTCATATATTTGTGTTGAAAGAGCCTACTGAATTATTGGAGTCAAATATAAAGTTACGATCAAAAGATTGATAATAAACTTTGAATATTTTGAATACCCAACAATACAAAAAAGTATTGGATGTAGATTAATTCATTTAATTTTAAAAATTAAGTAATTAATTTATTAATTAGGATTAATCCCATGCTATTGAACACATTTCTCAATCATGGCCAAGTATTGATTGTTATTTGAGAAAATGATGCGTTTTTTCATCATTCCATATTTACTAAGTTAACGAAGAGATGTAATAATTACAATCGACTAAAAATAATCTCTGAAATGAAACTTTTACATTAAAAGCGATCTATTTAATTGTATCTTTCTTTCTTTTTGACCTTAGCCGTTGTGCCGTGAGTGCACCCAATTATGAACAAGCCCAATCTCTCTATTTGTAGCCTCTTTTCTCAGATATTCCATGTTCAATCCACTCCATTCTTTAAAATCATCTGTTCATTGCCTCTTTGGTCTTCCTCTTGGTCATTCTCCTTCCATTCTTCCTTCAATCATAACCTTTACTAGTGCTTGTTTTCTTTTCTGGGATCCGTAGAATTTTAGCTTCTTTCTCTAGAAGGTCTTTTTTATTGATTCCAGTTTTTTACCTAGTATTTTTGTCACTTTCCTTCAGACAAAGTCGTTTGTCTTCTTTTCTTTCCAAGTGATCTTCAGCATTCTCCTGTATCACTTCATTTCAAATGCTTTAAGTCTATCCATATTCTTCTGATTTATTATCCAATTCTCGCATCCATAGATGAGTGTTGCTCAGACAATAATCTTAGTCATCTTTATTCGGCTCTTGAGATAAATTTCTTTGACGTTTAAAAACTGTGCTAAGCTTAATCATTGCGCATGTTGCAATACCAATCAGGCTTCTGATTTCTTCTTCGGTTCCCCCATTCTCTGTGATAGTAGAGCCTAAGTATTGGAAAATCTCAACTCGTTCCAGCTTCTCCCATTCAATGTCAATCTCCAGTTTAACCTCATTGTTATAGTTTCCTTAAACCATTATTTTGCTTTTTGTCTGTTGATTTCCATTCCAAATTTCTTTGACGCTTTGAGCAATCTATTCATCTTTACCGATAGGATCTATGTCGTCAGCAAATCGTAGGTTGATTATACTTGTTCCTCGGCAGCTTATTCCAACATCGTCTAGATTGTCTATTGATTCCACAACAATTCTCTCAAGGTAAAGGTTGAACAGTGTTGGTGAAAGAATATAATCTCGTCTTACTCATACTGATGATTTAAACCAGTCTCTAAATTGCTCACTTGTCAACAATTTTGTCTTTGCGTTTTCGTAAAGGCTCTTAATAATTTTCGTAATATGCTTTATGTTGTGTCTATTCATAGTGTGTCAAAGTGCTTCGCGCCACACCCTGTCAAAAGCTTTTTTGAAATATATAAAGTTATGAAAAATTATTCTTTTGTGGTCTCTGGTTTTCAAACAAATCAGTCTTAGGTTGTCTATCTGCTCCGTAGTGCTGCGGTCCCTTCTGAAGCCTCTCTGCATCTCGCTGAGAACTTGTTCCACTTTCGGCGTGATTCTTCTTTGTAACACTTTCAACATAACATTTGATGCGCGACTGATCAACTAATTGTTTTAAAGTCGTTGCACTTTTTACAATTTCCTTTCTTCGGTATAGGAATGAGGATGGAATTAGTCCATTGTTAGGGCCAAACTCCACTATTTAAAATTTTGTTGCATATTGCATGGAGAATGATCACTGTATTTTTGCCTCCGTTCTGAATTAGTTGTTCATTCCTGGACCTTTGTTCATCTTCAAACCTTTTATGGCAGCCTCTACCTCTGATCTTAAAATTTTGCATTCATGATCTTTGTCATCTCGCTTTGTTTCCACATCTTCAGAGATAACGCTCCTGTCAACATCTGCTTTGAAGTTGTAATGATTCGCTTTACCCTCCACAGCCTGATGCTCGATACGCCCGAACGTTGGGGTACCGGCTCTGCCGGGCACCCACACGCCCCCGAGTTGGCTGATTACGTCTATACCGAAGATGACCCCAGTTCTAGACCCGACGACTTCCGGCACCACTAAAACGCGGTATTTGATCCGCTTGCCGCCACATTTGATTTGAAATATCGATCTGAACCGAACGCTCGCCGTAGAACCATCCATCATTCGAACTGCTTCGTCAACTCGGACTAACTTCGTCGACGGTACTAATGCCCTCGTGACTACTGATGTCGAACATCCCGTGTCGACCATCGCACTCACAGTTCTCCCGCACACGTTCACCGGAATGAATGCAAGTCACGCGTTATTGACACAACTCTCGGTTCTCGGTTCGATCAGTTGCCTTTTGAAGGTGCCGTCTGCCGGTCGCGCATTTACGTGCCAAATGCCCGTTTCCGCCACAACAGTAGCATCTAGATCCTCCTGAATCCGGTATTAAAAGCATTTGAGGTGGATTTATCGTTGCGATCTTTAGCGTCTTCATTCGGGTTAGAAGGCCGCGATAGCTTGAGAAAACACTGAAAAGCAAAAAGTCAATAAATCGCCAAACTGTATTTCCAATTCTGCTTTGAATTGATGATCTATCAATTAAAACAAATTTTATTTATCACAGTTGTAAAAGCGCATTTTTATATTATCAATTTAATTTAAAAGAAAACAATTGGAACCAAAATAAGTAATATTTCGTGATTAAAATCCAAAGTCATTATTCGCAAATTTTATTTCTATTACAACTTTCGTTATTCAAACAAATTTATGAGGAACAATATTTCAGTTACATAAACAAGATTTTAAAATTCTAAATATAAATAATAATATCGATATTATATATATATATATTAAGATTTAATGGCAATTTATTTGTAAAAAATAAAAATAAGAAACGCCATTTTAAAAGTTTTTTATTTCCCAAAACATGTTTCGCCATTACGGCATCATCAGTTGTGAAGTAAATTTCAAATTACAAGTCATTTATATGGCACATTGACTATTACGCAATTAATTTTTTTTTGAATCCTTGTACATTGGAGAAACAAATCGTCATCTCCGCACTAGAATAGCTGAACACACCCAATTGAGTAGGAATAGCTCGATTCTAGATCACATTAAAAAATGCAGAAATAGAGATA
>MQRK01199272.1:2326-15377 GCA_001938485.1 Girardia tigrina
TATATATATATATATATATAATGTTGAAAGAAATTAAATTCTTGTGAAAGAGTTTGTTTTAATATTGAAACTTAGAAATTGCGGTAACGAAGAGAAATTGATTGTAACTTTTAATAATAGAAGATAAACATTTTGCGAATATAATTATTTTTAATTATCGATGAATAAATGAAATTAGAAAAAAATGTTTATTAGGAATATGATTTATTTGATGAAAATAAATTATTACAATGTAATAAAATTGTTCATCATAGAAACAGAATCTTGGACAATATATTTGGGAGTTCTCCGAATTGTCGAAAGTACATTAACAGTAAATCGATGGAAAATAAAATCTCAGACGATACGTTTAATAATTCAATTGATTATCGACTCGCAGGGAGTCATAAGGATTGCCAAGAATTCCGAGTGGCACAGGACAGTTGGACTGGTGACGATATTGTCAAAGACGTCTTTTACGACCAATTAACTATAATTGAACGGAAACCGGTCCTCTTTAGGACCAACAATTTTGGTTGTCCAATAATTTTTATGTATATCTTCTATAAAATCTGTTCTCTTCTTCATAGGGATCCAATATTTGTTATCTCTTGTCGTCACGATATTGTTTTACAGTAGCCATTCTTAACTATTTAATTTTATAACTATTTTATAACTAATAATAATGTTATAACTAATAACTATTTAAGTCTCCATTTAGTTACTTTCTTTAATAACCTTTATATAGGGTTAAATTGATTAAACATAATACTACAGTTAAAAAAACTATTTTTAATATCACTTCTATATTATTTCGGAACGGCAGAATATTCCATAATATAAGTCAACAAATAATTTCCAGTAACAATTTATATAAAAAATAATTTTCTACTTTTTAAATTTTCTCGCCAAAATTCTGATTATTAAAACAATTTACTTATTTTAATATGATTCATTTATTTTTGGAGAACCAATTTATTTAAATTACCAACCATATGTCGTGCTCCCCTTCAAACAACATTAATGATGACTCCAAGACCCCATCTGTTTTCATTAGAGTTCAACAGAACTCTATCAAACTAAGCTAATTACATCTCAATGGGGAACAGACGCGACTCCTTCGCTCACATCAACGAGTTGTGTGCAAGTTGGAGCGCCTTCGGGTTTTTCACCAGTAACGAGGATGTCCCGACTGGTGGCTGAGCTTCTAGAGGGGATGATTTAAATTCTATGCTCACAATTCATTACGTTCGATTTTATCTATTTCATAGCGGACGAGGATATCTCGAAGAAACAAGTGACGGTCAGTCCATGTGCCCCTGTGCATACTATGGGCTGCCTGCACCGTCTCTCTAAGATTCCTTATACTAAACACGTTATATATTTATTACGTATTTGTACTCATTATGTTCTATTACTATGCTATATTTGTACCTCACATTGTCTTTGATATTTAATCGATTTTTTAGTATTTACGTTCATACTCAATTGTGTCGGGTTCAATTGCATTCAATTATTTTGTTCATTACATTTTGTTTATTTAGTAATTTTATTTATTTACATATTCTCGACAATTTAACTAGTCATACATTCAGTCTTAAATCGTTAATACTTCGACACATTCAATTTCGATCTTTTAATAAAAGGTTTACCCATCATCATAAGGATAAGCATTGAAAACGAAAGTAACTACAATAAATCTACTCAAATTCTATCATAAGACATTCTCGACAGTAAGTTAGTGAGTACGCCATTACCGGAAATCAAATTCACTATAACACTGATTTAATCAAATTCATTTACCTCCGTAAGGTTCGAACTCCTTCCTAATGGAATCCGATCACCCCTTAATTCATTATAAAATTTCTCTAACATCTCTCAAATCAGGGTTCMATTCACTTTAATTCATAGCTGAGATACATTAATGCATTTTAAATTCATTGTATTGTATAAACGAAATAGGTTATTTTTCGACTCATTTATCGCATCATAACTCGATCAAGATAAATAACAAAAGCTTGTATACTTGAGACTTCAAAGAGAAAATATTTTCTTTCAGCAACTGTTGAAGGTAATCAGGAGATATTACCAAGGCTTGTAAATAAACAACCAATATATTACTTAATCATGAAATCATTACGAAATAACTAAAATTAGTAACAACTTAATCATAAATAATTACACCAATGTGCTCTTCAAAATTATTACTAAAAGTTTTAAATTAATCCAGTAAATAATCAAATTAATAAAATTAGATGTCAACTGATCTGTTTTAATTAATCACAACATATGTACCTATTTACATATTCTATCTACATAAGAATAACTCGGTTACGCGTCAGAGTCCAAGGATCCTTCTGCCCTTGGACGCGGAGGCGAGCCGCAGCCATTTCTGTAACTCCTGTGGGGTCGACTTCGTAAGCTGGGGTTGACTTCAATTCATAATGGTAGTTCGGTGTCAATTGTTCCATTGTGACGTCGCAAAGGTGATACAACAAAGTGAAAGATTTGATTAATAAGGTCCAGTAGTGTATAAAGTACTCAGTTAGTTAAGAGTGTTTGTTTGAAAGTTTAGGTACTTGAAATGTCAGTGTGGATAAACGCGTTTTAATAAATTCAAATATTAATAACAATTTAAACACTCAATTAACCAAAAATAACGGTAATTAATTTTTTAATGATAATGACTCTAAGATATTTAATTACTGGAAATATAAAATCTAAATGGCAATAATACTTCAAAATATATAATTAAATATAAAATCAAAGTAACATATAAAATAACATATGGAATTGGATTAACAATAACACTTCGGAGTATCTCATTAATAAAATCATAATAATCATTACACTTTAAATTATTCAATCAATCGAAAATTAGTATTGATACGAAACATTCATTCATTGAAATATCGATAGTAGAAGGTATTAAAATTAAATAATGGAACTAATAATAAAAATAGTAATAAAGAAATATAAAATTATGAAAATTTAAAAAAAATAAAAAGTAATAAAGAAAACTAAAAATTATATACAACAGTTGCATTAGACCTCTTTATTCCTCTGTAAATATTTCAATTGTCAACCGGTCGTTTAATTAATTTCTTTTAAATTTATCAGTTGGTTATCTCTTTAAAAAATTGTCGTAAAACTCTTCAGAATATTTTTCTTAATTTCGTTTAGAAATTGTTCAATAATTGTAAGGTGTGATTGTGGCAAATTGGAATTTCAACTCGAAATTAAATTACTGTAATGAATTGTGGCAGTGGTATACGCACCGGTTCGGGTACTTATACCCTCCGGATGCGTGTTCATCAATAATTTGGCTCGTAATCTCCGCGACATCCTGCCTTGCGGGTACGACAGGACGTGCAGGATATTCAATTCAAAAGAATGTCGGTCGTTGGTTTATCGCGAAGATAAACAACCGGGGAATTCGTTGTTTACTCAACGAAATTTTGACCATTTGTGTAAGTTTATTAATAAACTTTTTAATTAATTTAACTTCATCTTTATTTTTCAGGTTTTTTCAATGGTCTTTCGACGTTTTCTGGCTCTTGGGACCTTCCAACCTATTGCTGGTCTAGCGCGCATGATAGGATCTAAAACTAACGGGGATAATCGAGTTTGATTATCCCCAAAAACACTAACCAAAACTTTCATGGGCGTGGGATAATGCAATGGGTGAAAGGGATCTAATGAGGTGGAAAATGTTGAACGTAACACATATATATTATAAATATTTATATACATAAAAAATAGTTTAATTATTTAATTAAATTATTATGACAAAATTATTTTAAAGAATTTTACATTATTATTCATTTAAATTAATTTACTAAATCAAAAATTTTCAGTTCAATTTTAATCCCTAACAATCACAATGCTTTGTTTGATCAACTTATGCTCTCTTTGAGTCTCATAATTTTGACAATTATATAAAATTGTTAAATTATCAAAAACTAAATCTAAAACATTTTAAAAATTTTTCCAAAAAAATTAATTAAGAGCATATAAAAATAAAATTGAGAAGAGGTAAAAAATAATTTCATTTATTGAATACAGGATTCTTTAAAAGAGAATTTCTTTATTCAAATACAAAAAATAATTGTGAACAATATTTATGGTCTCTCTTCTGTTCCTGTAAGTTTGATGTCAAAGATGTTCAAAGCTCTGGAAGGCCTATTATAAGAAATATGGATAAAATAATAAAAATCATCGAGTTTGGCCGACTGAGATTGCCTAAAAGTCAAATATTTCACAAAGAACCGTTTTGAACCACTTGATTAAGGCTGGATAAATAAAAAGCTATATGTATGGGCACCACATGAGTTAACGAAAACAATCAAGGTCAAAGTGCAGTCAGACGGCAAAAATCATGGACAAGAAAGCATTGAGGGACAGGAAGGCTTTACTGTGTGTTTGGTGGGATATCCAGAAATCCCTGTGCTGCACCGGTACGATCAAGCTCATAATTCAGACCTGTTATGCCAACAAATAGACTGTTCCTAGGAATCAATTGCCCAGAAGTAACCACCAATGACTAATACGAGATGAATTTTGTTTAATCACGACAAAGACATGACAAAAACCTATATAATGACTCGACACAAACTTCTGCAGCTTAGGATGACAGATTATTGTGCATCCATCTTATAGTTTGAACATGACACCAAAGGATTATCATCTGTTGAAGTCCATTGAAAATAATTTTTCTGGCAAAAAACCGACCTCAAGAGAAAATTTTCCAAACAAGGACAATGGTTTTCCGGAAACTTGAAATACCATCAAAATAGCAACCAGTTATCGAGCAACAAAACGTTGAATATTTGACATAAATTCTTTTAACTTCTTTATATTTTATCTTTATTTACAATTAATATTGCTCTGACAATTCTTAAACAGCTGTCTTGTCATAATGTACCACAAAATAAAGTAAAAAAATCATAACCCAATCTATCAAAATGAATAAAAACTTTTATCTTATAAATTTTTTTTGAACAATTAAAAAAAAAGTTATGATAATAATCAAAAATCGAATTCCAACGAGTGTCTCACTGTTAATCAAGAACAGAAACTTTAGTTTTGAAACTTTTTATTACTAAAATTTCATTACATTATTCCAGTAAAGATCGGTTATTTAAATTCATACTTTTAATTCTCAACATTGAATGATAATTTACAGGTCTGATCCCTTCACCAACAACGATACTCGGGGTAGTAAGTAACGGACGTAATTTAGTCCACTTTGATTGACAAACTTCCAGTTGAATAGTACCATTAATTTTTGTGTGACTTTGAGGAACAAAGTTTACGACTGGAATTTTCTGACGAGAGATTGAAGTTTTACTCTGAAATCGTTTAGTATTAAAGTGGACCCCAATCGGAGGGCAGTTTATGTCTCGTTCGGTCTGGAAATTGGGCGATTTCATAACAAACATGGACGAACCCACTAAGGGTAAGGAGATAATGTTTACATTATTTTTCGAAGAATTTGACGCATTATCAATCGGTGTTGTTGTCAGTACTCTTTCCCGTAAGTATTCTGGTGATGGATTGAAAAATTGATGATAAAGTATATTTCTCGTCTTAAATGACATTTAATATATCTTCTTAAAATTGAGCTTCGTTATGAAAATCAATGATTAAATAATTGATACCATTTCCAATAGTAATATCGATGTTTAATCGCTTTTTGTAAGATAATTTATGTAAATATCAATCAATAGTTAAAAGCAATTATAAATTTAAGCATATACATTTAATGTTTTATGTTCATAACTTAATTAACATATAGACTTTGTTTACTTCATTGCTATCATACAAATATTCTCACGTTGTCAACATTGGTTATCTTAATAAAAATATGAAAAATTTCATTTTTTAAAATTTTTAGAAAAAACTTATTTAAATTTTTGCAAATGACACTGCTTGATAAAATCATTCAAAGATCAGCTTTAACTATTTTCCAAAATTAAAAGATGAAAATAATGTAGATAAATGCGAAACCAAAATGTCTGAAAGTCAGAAGCCCCCTAAAATAATGCATTAAAAATTTGAAAAAAAATATTTTACATAAATAGGTTGAGAAAATTACATTTCGAAAATAGATTAATAATCAAATGAATGAATAACAAGGAATGAAAGATTATTTTTATAAAGATTTTTGCTTTGTGATGTCCAGAAAAATAAAAGTGTTAAGTCTATCTGGTGTTTATAAGATTTATTAAAAAAAGAAACTCAAATGATTTAAAATATATATATTTATATATACAGTTTAATTACAAACAATTAAGAAATAAAAATGTTAATATTTTTTGGTCCCTTGCCGATTTTATATTTTATTAACCGAGAGCCTTAACGACAACTCGGATTATTTATATATTTTAAGAGTTATGACTACACTTTACAGCGTTGTATATAAAAATATGGTAGATTTTAAAAAATAACCTTTAGTCGATTTCGATTATGCCTTTACGCTCTCTTATTTTCTCGTTTTGTTTTACGCCAGAATCAATCTTTATATAAAATTCTGTTTCGATAATATATGTGACGTCTATATCTGGTCGCTTTACAAAAATTTCAAAATAAACCTGTTGTGTTAGTTAATTAAATTTTTATGTAAATTTCAATTGGTATGTTTTGAATTTTGGTATTTGTTATTTTAATCATTCTCATTGTATAATTTCGCAATTTGTATGTAAATGCAAAAGTTCAATGATGTATTTTTATTGCAAAAATAAATTTTAATTTTCATGTTATTTTTCTATTTGCAATTAAAAGGTATATTTATTTTTTTGTAAAATGTTTATTGTAAACACAGTGATTTGTTACAATTTAGTTTTATTGCTTTACGGCACATTTTCTGAGTGGAAGGTGAAGGGGGGGGGGCAAAGAAGAGAAAGAAGAAGGAGAGCAGACCAGCACCCATGGGCCCACAATTGCAAGCGTTCATCTTCTTCTATATTCAAAGCAGAAACACAGAAGACAGCAATCGTGATGCCAACAAACTGAGTTATAGAACTTTGGATCCAACATGCATAAAAAGTGAACACACTTAAGTTGGGTCATTGTCTCTAACACAAACATGCAAAATCTTAAGCACAATAATAATATGAATCCTCAGAATGTTAAACATACAACTACCATAACATGTGATCCTCTCCAAACACAGAGTCAGAGTCGCACTGATCAAAAATGGGCCCTTCTTGAAGGACTTCGAAGCCGGCATTTGGATCGTGCATTACATCTTCATGTCTGTGTGTGTTCTGTTCTCGCGGATCCTGAAAGGCTTCCCATTGACGGCAGGATCAACGAATGTTGAACTCAACGCAAATATTGGCTATGGCTTTCTTTCTAAGGTCGTTCAGGATGTCCTCATTGTGAACCCACCATGCATCAAGAGCACCAACAATGATTGTGTCAAGGACGACTTTGTAACCACATATATCTTTAATTTGCAACATTAAAGGGGAATATTGGTTCATATTCTTTCGGTCAGCATTCTGAAGATTGTGCAAGGGATTATATGGACATTTTACGTCAAGAAGGAACAAAATATTTATTGATTCAAAGAAGATTTGCAAATCAACACGCTTCGTGGAAGGAACATACCGACAGGTTTCAGTCACATGTACTACGCCACCCGAGTATGCTTTAATCTCTGTAGCGAAGATATCAAACCCAGCGTTGTGTCGAGGTAATATAAAAAATGGTGATTACATAATTCCTGATTTGATTTAATAAAAAATAGAAAAACGCTTTTGAATTCCAGTCTTTTTACTATTTTCTATTTTATATGATCCCCAACAAAACTCTTCTTTCTTTTCTTAGGTCTTGAACTTTTAAAATCTAAATCTTTCTTAATTAATAATGACCTTTTATACTCTAATTTTTAATTACTTTCTTTTTTAAATAAATTTTATTTATTATTTTTATACTTTTGTTTATTATTTCTTCTAACTAATCTAAATTTTGCTTTTCTTTTATTTATCTAAACTTTCTTATTTTCTTTATTTATTTATATAAAAAATATAAACATAAACTCTTCCGATTTATGATTTACTTATTTTTAAGATTAAAACAAATATTAAATACAATAATATAATTTTAAAATATTTCCTCAACATTAATAAGAAGACGAATATGAGAGTATAATCAAGTCGAAATTATTGCTCATGTTGTCTTTTTTAAAGTGATAATTGCAATAATGCAAAAAGAACACTCAAATCAGAAAAAACACAAATTTTATTTGTTAGTCTGACTACCACAAACCATTACAAGATTCTCTGTGACAAATTTTCAAAATTCTGCCTGTACAAAGTGCAACAGCTCACTCACCTTGAAATCCACATTTTTAAAATCAATTGAATATACCTCCAGAATACAGAAAAAGTTTTTTGGACCAGTCGTTTCTTCTTTTTGATAGTGTTGATGAATCAAAAAACTATTTTATCCTTAATTCTGGTCAATGGAAATAGTTAGTTGACAGATGAAACTTTCAAAGGTGTTCATCCTTTATTCAATGATATTACATAAAAATTTTTTATCTTTGGTGATGCCATTATGACTTTAAAAAACTAAATATTATTTTAAGAACATTCTTCAAAATATTATAAACTGCGCAGCTGAATTGCCATATGTTCATCATTAATCAAGTTGTTATTACGATTTGTTAATATATTAATAAACTATTATCATATCTTGTTTTTTTATTTTATACCTGTTCAATTTGAATAATAAAATGTTGCGATTGTTACGATACAAATATACCACTTACAGTTTGAGAGAACCCCTCTCCATATACAACATCCCGCACGCACGAAGCCTTGTAGAGTTTGTGGGGATAATCAAATCCAACTATCCCCGTTAGTTTTAAGTAAGCTCCGAGCGTACAGAGACGAAGAACAGGAGAGATAGATTCTCTAGACTCTGTCCCGTTTCATCTCCAATGAAACTCAATCACTAGAAGATCCTTTTGTAACCCTTAGAAAATAGAGAAAGTTAATTAACAAACCTTAGTTAATTAAAAATTACCGAAATGATTCACAGTGAATCATATGTCCCCTGATTTTCGAATAAATAGATGTAAGCCGTCGATGGAACGATGGTTGGGCCGGCATCCAGGGCATCGCGGGTGGTAACCTAAGATGAAGAAATCTAAAGATAAACAAAAGAAAATTAATCAAACAAACCAGTAATAATTAGCATGCCATGATACAATCAGGCATTGAGATTTCCCCCCTCACATCCTGACGCTGAATAGTAGACAGTCATATCTGCGAAATATTCGAGACAAGTAAACATTGCAAATACTTTCAAACTAACAGCTGCAGAACGACTGATCCCAGATAGATACGCATGTCGATAAGAGTATTGCAAACATGCAAATTGCAACTGCCTAATCACCTTCCTCCCATCCTGTCCTTAGATAATTTCGACAAAACAGATGGTCGGCGTGGTAGAGAGGACATCATGAGATAACGATAGTTTTTCGAAAACGATTGATTAAGTAAGATAACAGGCAGGGTAACACAATCATGTTTTCCCCCTCCTTTCCATCCTGTCGAATAAACAACATTCACGTAACAAACATGCATGCAGACATCCCGAGAACATCGGACTGGGTGTGCAACCAATCAGATATATAATCCTTGCATATACTGCAAACACACACCAATCTTATTACAACTTTGCTCGACGTAATTATATTTGTCACAATTTTATTTTATTTCGGAAGAAATTTGTTTTAAACAGATCAATTTATTTTACGAGGTAAATTTAGGAGGCCTATCGGGGGCCCTTAAGGACTTTAGTTTGGGTGGACCCTCTAAAGAGCCTTAGGCTCAATACCATTGAAAGAGATTGGAGGCCCACGAGGTAAATAATTTAGCTGTTAACATGCCCATTAACTAATATCTTATTATCTTAATTGTGTCATATATGCGTTATAATTTATTCTTATTTCATAATGTTAATAAATTTAATACAATTTTATTGAAATTACTTGCTTCTCATTTAATAGATAGCTTATTTATTTTAATCTGTAAAAATTATCGTCGGCTTTCGTTCGAATCTATAATGAGGAAGAGTTCTGTGGGAGTGAGGGTCTTTGATTAAGTATTGACTATGTGGGAGTTGCAAAGAAGAGAGATAGAGATAAGGTAGGCGAGAGTGACGTGTTAGTTATGAGGAGGACCATGATATGAGAGACACATTATTTGTAAATATTGCATATAGAGGATCAGGGTAATTTGCATATCGATAATAAATATATCACTGTAAATATAATATAATAAAATAATTAGAATATAATATCGATATGCGAAAATATAATAATAAATCCAGTTTTAGATTTGTGCAGTGATGTCCCTTTAATTATTTCAGTTAATCTAATTCACTATTAATTACTTTAATTTAATCATTTTGATTGTTCACAATTATGCAAAAGTAACCAGTGTAAAGTTGACGACGGAGCCCGTCAAGTTGATGAGTTGAAAAGGATTGAATGTGTGTTAAATCAAGCAGTTATTAGTTTATTTGTTTACGTCCAGATTCGATAGTAGTTTTGTAAATAGAAATGAAGGGTGTAGTTCGATAATGGATAAATGTAGAATTGTAAATAAAATCTAATTATAATGAAGGAGTATGAAAGAGCTATAAATAATATTTGATATAGTTATTTGACGGTGGACTGGGATTCGGTGGCTGGATGAGAGAGAGAGGCTGACCATAATAGATGATGGCGATGTAAATATCAGAACGAGATGAATCGACATGTCTTAATATAGTTCTCTCATAATTTCAGCTTTAGAGTTTACAAAATGATGTTTTCTTCCAATCGATTTTAAAGGATTAAAATATTTTAGGACTCAGAAGGACGAGTAAAAGTTTTAAATTAATTAGAAACAAAAATCGATATTAATAACTGACAAAGGGTGAATTCAGTATCCGTCTAAATAAATACATTTATATGGAGTGAAATTTCTTTAGACTAAGACGTCGGAATCATGAATTAGATTATTTCATCTTGTGATTTACAAGGATATCTAATCCTTGAATCAATTTAGATAGAAAATATTTGAATTTCATGAATGCACATGTTGTCTGCATGCCATAAGCATGAACGAGTCTATGAACTTTACGTTAAATGAAAAGAAACAAGAAATACAAACACTGTTAGACAATAATAAAGGTTATTCAAGGTTATGCAAAATAAATAATTTCTCTTTCATGTACTATTTCACTTATGAATTCTCATTATCTGAGACTAAGTTTAATTTTAATGTTGAAGTTTAATTTGATTTATTTTAAGTTTGAAAACCACTTCCAATTTTTAAATGGGTTGAATAATTTATCTAAAATTTTCTCTTGATGAATTTAATATTGAAAAAAAATAATAAAAATGTACGTTCGCATGAAGCAATTTTCGAAATATGTCAGAGTTAGAGATTTCTTGATTTAAATTGGTTCAAAATGAATTCGAGAGCGAAAAATCGTATTAATAAATGATAATGCAAGAAAGTATCCGGAACGGCGAAGAATCTTTTGGAGGTAACACAGGCCGACCGCAGAATGCGAGGGGCACGCGGGTTGACTAACGTTTACTTCCTTGAGGCTCTGTACGCCTGACTTAATTAATAATTTGGTGTAATACAATATTTAAACAACAATATGAAACAATATCAACCCTATCAGGCACTGAGACCACTACTCGTTACTGGTTTGAACCCGAAGGCGCTCCAAAGGGCGGTTCCATGAAAAGTCGACACACGACAATTCGACACAGTCAATTCGACACAAGACAATTCGACATTTTTTTATGGGACAAATATTTTATTTCGACATTTTTAAATTTCAATTAGTTTTTTTTAATTCAACACTTTTTTTAATTCGACCAATAACTAAAGTGAAATATTTTCTTTATTACTACACATTTTTTGAAACACGACATTTTCAATAACTATATTTTTAGTTAGACTAATGAATTTTTCTGTATTCGTTTACTATTCGCCTGCCATATTATTTTCAACATAGATTTCAATTTTTATATATTTTATATATAAAAAAATCAATTTGATGTCAGGAATGTTTTTGATATTCTTGCTGCAACATTCCCTGATGAGTATAGGTACATTGAAATTCTCACATATTTCTTATCAACCTATATTGAGGGTGCTCTTGGTAGAACTCCTCAGTTTCCAATAAAATGCTGGAACCATTTCGATTCTGCTGGTGAGCAGACACCAAATACTACAAATTGTTGCGAAGGTTTCCACAATGCTCTTAATGTCATATTTCAATGCAGCCAGCCCAGTATTTGGACCTTGCTTGATGGAATTGGAAGAGATATAATTTGTCACAAACTGACTTTGGCAAATGCTTTGTCAGGTTGTTCTGAGGTTGTAAAGAAAAAAATACGTATCATTGAGTGAGGCTATTGCAATAGCTGTGCAAGAATACAATTTGAATGCATCAAATGATGATAAATTGAAATACTTGCGTTGGCTAGCTAATTTGCAATGAATAAAATGTTAAAAACTTTTGTCGAATTGAATGAAAAATATGTCATATTAAATACAGATTTTTTCATAAAAATTGATTTTTTTCATATTAAATTGATATTTATTCATATTAAATACAGAAAAACTCATTAGTTTAACTAAAAATATAGTTATTGAAAATGTCGTGTTTCAAAAAATGTGTAGTAATAATGAAAATATTTCACTTTAGTTATTGGTCGAATTAAAAAAAATGTTGAATTAAGAAATTTGTGTCGAATTGTCTTGTGTCGAATAGTACGTATGTCGAATTGACTAGTTACCCCAAAGCGCATACAACTTGTTGATATGCGTGGAGGAGGCGCGTCCGTTCCCTATAGGAGAGGATTTATCGATGAGAACATTGAGAGTAATATGAAGCATCTATGAGTTGCCGTTAAACTCAAAAAACAGATGGGGGCTCTGAACCAACAAAAATGTTGTCAAAAGAAGGGAACACGACACGATTCATTGGTGAAATGTTCAAATTGAACGGAAAATTATATATATATATATATATATATATATATATA
>MQRK01199281.1:4365-17130 GCA_001938485.1 Girardia tigrina
TCATTGATGTTTTGAAAGTGCGGTTAAAACGTTCGATTGCGCCGTTGGCTTGAGGATGGTATGCTGAGGTTTGGGTATGAGTGATACCAAGGCGTCTGACTATATCTTTGAATAAACCTGCCTCAAATTGTCTTCATTGGTCAGAGATTAGATGTTTTGGGGCGCCGAAACGGCACACCCACGTGGATAGGAACGTTTGGTGATCGTTTCTGCGTTGATGTTTCAGAAATTCACAGCTTCGGGCCATTTGTTGTCTATATTGATCATCGTTAAAAGTTATTGGTTTTATTGGTTTTTTTAAAAATATCGAAAATTTAAAAATATCAAAAATTTAAAGATCACCAAAAAGAACCCCGACAATTACAATATATGGACAACCCTGATTATAAAACAATCATGTACGAGCGAATGCAGGAAGCCTGGAAAAGAGCCGGTTTAAATATCAAATATAGTCAAGAATCATATAAAGAATTATACGATAAGAAAACAAAAGAACATGATTTAAAGATTGGTGATTTAGTTTATTTTCACAAACCAGAGCCAAAGAAAGGTTTGTCACCAAAATTACAAAGACCTTATAAAGGACCGTTTAGAGTTTGTGGCACAACAGGTACTAATGTGAAACTACAATCGGTACATAATAAAAAAGCTGAAACTATTATCGTTCATATTAATCGTTGTAAAAAAGTTCAGAAAGACGAATAACCCAGATATAATTTAAGATCAAATAAAAAGAAAGATAGTAATGAATCAAAAGTAAAAGTAGTGAATAGAATTGGTCGGTTAAATGCTTTTTCAATTATTCCGTGGATCTTGTGGATCTCTTTACCTTTGTCAAATGCCTTCTATATCAATCTTCAACCAGCAAAAACAGAGATGAAAATTCCTAATCAATTAAAAATTAATTAAAATAAAAGCAAAATTAAATCATTTAAATTAATTAAATTAAATATATAAGTATATATATATATAAATGGGCGAATATGAGATCATCACGTTCATATGGTTTTGTGATGATTGCCGTTTTCTATTTTTATTCACAATTATTTTTTTTGCTTATAAATCAATAGAACAATAAGTCAATTTTATCAAATATGTTATTAAATGAAACTCGAGCTTTGTGTGTATCGATTACAAAACAATGACGTGAAAGTAATCAACAATAGGACTCCGAGTTGTGTGTTGATCGCACCGATACTTAATGATTTCGATTTACAAATATCATTGGAATGATTTCTAATCAATCAAACTATCGGAAATTTTCTTTGTTATTGAATTGTTTAAATAAGTCATTTAAATAAGCCAATAATCGGCTATGAGTACGTGTGTATGTGTGTTGTACCATGCTGATATGCATGTGTCATTGGTTGATTGTGTGTGTGGTTTGTGTACCTGTCATGTGACAGTGTAATTTATAATGGAGTCACAATTTTCAAAAAAAAATAAAAAATTAAAGTTTCGTCAATTATTTTTTGATTGAATAAAAAATTGAATAATAAACTTCTTACCTCCGTTTGGAGTTGTCTTGTAGTGCCACACGATTTAAATTATTCTAGTGTTTTACCTGATATGAATCAGTGTTTTAAATGGCTTTCAAATCTTATGGAATTCGAAAATAATTCATTTAAAAAAGATACGATGGAAGACTTTTTCTTAAAAAATATTTTGAAGCTCGATCCTAAGCTTCTAGCATTGAGTGGAATATTGTTATTTGAACAATTTTTTCGATCAATTAATGTCAAAAAAGGAAATTTTCAAGAACGAGATCCCGAAACATATTTTGTTACTAAAACAAATCTAATATATTTAGATTATTTGTGGAAATGTGTTATGCTTTATGTCGACGATGAAGTCTTTAATAAAATTATGTATATCTTAAAGCCCATTACGATAAATCTCAGTTTGAATTTAATCAAGGAAAGAAATTCCATCAATGACGAATTTATTCAACATTGTTTTTCAATAATAAGAACAGCATTCGATATGGCAAAATACTGTTTGTCAAAATATCATCCTATCTCAAAATTGGAGGATAATTGTCAAGAGACTTATTGCGAGGTTTCATTTGAAATGGAAGAATCATTAAACAAATTGACAAATATAAAACAACTCCTGTGTGAATTTGTTCGAGAATGTGATAATCGATTTGCAGTTGAGCGTGGAGGTCCAGCACTGTGCAGAGTGACATATGGAAATTTTCGGAGAATTGCAATCATGTTTTATTACTTTTTCGGTCGAAATAACTCAGTGCGACACGTTGATTTTGATGTTCATTCAAATTAATTATTCCTGAACCTATGGAGAAAGATCGAGTCACACTAACAAGAATTATCGAAAGACGACTGCGCCTGGGTCGACTGTGTCCTCGACTATGCTAGGCGGGAGAAATGGATGAGGCACCGAGAGTCGAATTTGAGTGCCTCGGAAGATCTGATCAATCGGGAAGCCGGATTGAGCGCTGGTGTGAGTCCGCTCAATAATTGTGTTATGGGTGATGAGTTCTCTGATCTCCAAAACAAAAGAACCTCTGCGGAGACACAACATAGGATTATATTTTATCTTAAGTATTAATAAACATCGATGAGTAAACCAGTTAACGTACTCTTCTCAAAGAATATTAAAATGAAATTTTTAATTAAAATGTAAATAAATATAATGAAAATATTAGTAAATTCATATGGTGTTAATGATTTTAAAGAACCAAATGACCTTAAGATGAAATATTAAACAGTGATGATAAACAGTCAACCATATAATAGTTGGGTATGTATAGAACCCTTTTCCTTGAAGGAAATCACCTGTTCGGACTCATACATAAATACATATGTGTATATGTGTATAAAATAAATGTGTATATGTTTTTGGAAAAACTCTTTTAACTTTTATATTTTGAAAAGATGTAATGATTACTTACCAATATTAATACTATTATTGTTTGACTATCGTCTAAATATCGAGGATGATATTTTTTATTGGGGAGAGATTTTTTAGGGTTTTGGAAAATGCATATGAACACTCCTTGATAAAATTTTATATAAGTAAAAAGTTAAAAATAATCCTTTTGGTAAAATTATTAATTTCAAATAAAATAATATTTAGTTTAACAAAATTTTGAATTTAAAATTAAAAATATTTTAATCTTTGTTTTATTTTATCAATTTTCAAGGCTGAGGAAAATTACTATATAAACAACAGCAAATCTAGTTTTAGTTGCCCAAAAATATCTGCAAGAAATTTACTCAAGAAGAAGTCTCTGTAACAAGTAACGTAAATACAAAATTTATTTTATTTTTATTTTATTCTTTTAAAGTATTGGTAAACCATAAGTATCCTGTATGGGAGAAGAAGGTTTATTCTAAAAAATACAATATCGTTCGTTTTGGGAGATTCACTGTTTTTACTGTAATCTATTAACTCGTACGAAATATTGTTTTGTGTTTGTATTCTGTCATCCAAAATTGAATTATTATTATTATTTTTGACTTGTTGATTTTTATTATTTGACATAAAGTTTCATAAAAGAATTTGTGTTCATTATTCATATATTTATGTTGGAAGTCCCTTCTGATTAATTGGAGTCAGATCAAAGATTAAAGATTTCAAATGAAAGATTATTAAATAAAGATTTTTGATTAAAGAATAAAGAATAGATATTTACGATTAAAGATAAAGATTTAAGATTTGTGTTTTAAAAAGTAAATATTTGAGATTAAAGATAATTTAATACCCAACAAATATTCCTTGTCGGCTTTATTTTATTTTGCGATCAAAAAATCACCGATAATATAGGCGATAAATATTTTTTGAGCTTCCAAATATTTCCATCAAAGATGTTGACCGTCTTATTTAACCCTTTCCAGCCCAAATTATTATTTTGAGCATTGAATATTCGTTACAATATTGATTTAAATGGCTAAGAAACAAGTGAGAATCGCGCTTTTTTGCATTCTAATATATGCAGTGGGATCTATTAGACTTTTTAAAAATAATTACTATGTGTAAAATTTAGATTGGGTAAAAGAGATAACTGTAATTTAATTTTTGAAATATGCTGCCATATGGAAACAATGGGCTGGAAAGAGTTAAAAGTAAAAAATGAATTTTTAAGATTAAATTACAAAAAAAGTGACAAAGATTTCAATTTAAGTTACTTCTTCAACTTTTTCAGCAATGTTTTCAAATAGTAAAATGTCAGTTTATAATTGTATCAACAAAAAATAGAATCACTATTATTTTCTCTTAAATAATTAGACTTTTCAAATGTTCCTGATTGTTTTTCTAATCAATTATTGATTTCAAAGTATGATTTGATAATTATCAAGGAGGAAACTCAAATTAATATTAATTCTGCATTATGTATTCTGCAGAAATTGTAAGGAAAAAAGATTTGAATAAAGATAAAAAAAGCTAACTTTTTATTAAAAAGTACAATCGTCATTGATATTGGCGATTTTTTTCCAGTAATTCATCATCCCTAACTGAAACGTCGAATGTGATAACAGCATTCCCAGACCACTTAGTTGTTTGTTATTCGTAGTACTTCATTCAATTGTTTTTAATTCGGGTCAGAGCGGAAAATGTTCTTCTTACTGTAGCAGTTTTCACTGGAAAAGCGAGGAAAATTTGAAGAAGTGTCTTAATATTTAGAGAAAAGCAAATAGCACATGAACGAAATGTCTCCAATGCTGTTGCTGGCTGGTCCTTGAGGAGGCACTGAATCCCATATCCTGTATAAATGCGAAACTATGATTACAATAGCCATTATCAGCAGAGGATTCATATTATTTACCGAGCTCTTCAAAGTTGATATTAGTAGCTTTAAGGCAGTGGAAAGGTATGAGAGCTTCAAATATTGAAATGTCGAAATATTGTTTTCTAACGTTATCAAGAAATATGTTGTAAACAGTCATCCTATAGTAGTCTTCTTACTATGAGAACTACTGCGTAAGTTCATACACAAAGTGCTGAGTAGTTTTCGGAATCGTAATTCTAGCATGATAAGAAAAACACGTGTTAAAAGTCAATCAGCTCATGAGAAGATTTTATAAAAAAGTTTCTTGACTATGCTCACGAGATCAATTAAGTGCTATCAAAACTGATTTAGCGTGAGCAATACATGTTGCTAGATCTTTGGATTCGTCAAGTAATGCTTTGGATAGTGGAAGATTTAACGAGACGACATCTTCGGTAACAAGTAATGAAATGACATATGGCTTTTCTCTATAGCAGACAGAAGAGCTTTTGTCTTTAATTATGTATTTATATCATTGTCTTCTGATGACTATTCTAGAGCATAAACAAGAGACTCATAAAATTCAATAAAGGGAATGATAACATAATGATTTTAAATACATCGAGTTATACACCAATAAATGAGCTTTGCTTTATTCTTCTCAGATAGAAATTTTTTTGAGAATAATGACTCTTTGTGAAGAGATTGAGAAATATCTATATACTTGGGACACGATGCCATGCATGTTACGGAGTGAAAATATATCTGATGCGTTGATAAGAGCCAAGTTGAGATTGTGACTGGCGCAATGTACGTAAGTGGCTTTAAGATAAATATCCAGAATTTGTTTTTGAACGCCGGCAACACATTCTTATATAACACTGGCATCATCTTAACCTTATCCATGTACATAGCTCATATTAATACTAGGTTTTATTGGTTCCAGTGTTATGGTGTTAGTTTCCTCGGCCGATTGATCTTCTAATTGGAAAAATAAAAGAAAGTTTTCACGCAGGTCTTCTTCATGAACGCATCTTAATAAAACATTATTCTGACATTATTTATATTCGAAATTATTCGCAATTATATTTTTTACCTTAGTTACAGACATAGTTGTTCAGTTCCAGAGCAGTCACATGATTCATCAACCAGAATCGAGAGGCAAGGAGATTAGTTGACCGTTTCCACAATTTCTTTCACATGATATTTCAACTGGTCTTAATGATAGCATTTTGAGTTTTAGGACTGATGTAACTCCTATTTCTATGCGTAGAAATAAATTTTTCAGAAAGAGGTGGGAGTTGTCGGAAAATAAATGTCAATAATCCTCGAAATACACCATTGTCTTTAGCTGGTTCATCTATATTAATCGCGCCTGAATCTTTGTGTCATCATAGTGGCAATTCATTTCTTCCGCAAAGCAAGATTATCTTTATGATTGGTTACAATCGTGTGCAATTTTCCTCCGATTGGTTTTTGGACCATTTAACGATTTGGTGAATAATATACAGTTTACCGTTTGTAGATATTTCTAGAAATAAATGAATCGTCACGGAGCAATCTTGGTGGTACTTTGTACTCTCGTGTGCTAGGAAATATTCAGTGTATATTTCCATTGCTGAAAGAGTTCTCAATCCAGACGCATTAATTGTTGGTTACCCGTTTTTCTATCACATTCATGAGCAAACACGACATAGAACTTACAAAAACATCTTATATCTTGGGAGAAAAGATCAACCACGACGATTTATAAAACCCCTTTGTTTGAAAAAAATAAATTTATTTTACCAGAAGGGTAAATGTAGGAAAAATCAGGAGTTCAAAGTGACAGCAGTAACGTTGTTTTCTCACAATGGCTGAATATTTGGTTTTTTTGTTGATCATACAAACCAAGGTTACAACAACTTATATCTGATAACAGTGAATTTTGACCGCAATGGTTAATCACTACGGGATCTAAAATGTTTACAGGAGGAGAGGAGTCATTTACAGTTAGTAGATGAATAATTGGTAAAAAGTTGAAATTAATACTAACTAGGGAACCTCCCGAACCCGCACATCCCGATTTCGATGAAATTTGGTACATATATAGAACTCGCAGCACTGAATAAGATACACTTTGAACCTCCTGCTCTTAAAGCCTAGAACTCGAGATATTCGACTTTTTTAGGTTTCAATTAATTTAGGTTGAAATTAATACTAACTAGGGAACCTCCCGAACCCGCACATCCCGATTTCGATGAAATTTGGTACATATATAGAACTCGCAGCACTGAATAAGATACACTTTGAACCTCCTGCTCTTAAAGCCTAGAACTCGAGATATTCGACTTTTTTAGGTTTCAAAATTTTTTTTTGAATTTTATGTCAAAAGAAAAAACAAAGGGTGAATTTATTATTTATTCGTCAAAGTCATCACAAAAATGATAGTCAATGTAAAAATAATTAAAACAAATTGGTGATATACACAAGGAACAAATAAGAAAAGGTATCTTTCCGCATGACAACTACGAACATGTTAGAGGCACATTATTGAAACAAAAATCTGTAGGATTTACAAACTGTTCATAGTCATCAATAATCATCAACCACCACAACAAAACCAAGCATATTTCCAACTATTGACATATCTTGGAGATTAAAATTGATTATGAATAAGAGAGTGAATTTTGATGATTTCATCTCTTAAGTGAAGCGTTACATTAATCGAATGAAGTAACACAAAATCTGAAAATTTACGATAATAGTTTTTGTATACACGAAAGAAATATCTATCTAAAGGTTGACACATCCCTGTAGTTTTAGGTGGAATCATCACGATTTTTAAATTCTTATTCTGTTCTTCAGAAGCCATCTTCAAACTGTCATCATCATAACAGCTTCATTCTTCGCCAATATTTGGGAGTACAACCTTCCTTGTTTACTCAGGTAAATGCACCTTACCCAATTTATCCGATGATGATGCAAGTAGAAATATGTCATTTGGCCTAAAAACCTTTTTCGCAACTTGTGAACCGATCTTTCCTCCAGCTTCTTGAAGAACTAGCAACATTTGAGATAGAAGACAACCACTCGCAGATATAATAGGTTGGATCGTATATGAATGACTTGTATCTTAAGTGTATCTTATTCAGCGCGGCGAGTTCTATATATGTACCAAATTTCATCGAAATCGGGATGTGCGGGTTCTGTAGGTTCCCTAGTAACTTTAAATTTAAATTACTATACTCATTTCAGAAATGGATTTAGATTTCTTTGGGCTCCGTGCGAAGAAATCGGTGATATCAAGTTGCGATTTGATGATGATGATGATGTTGAAATTAAATTTTTATTAAACAATATTTTTATAAGAGTTAATTTATTCAAATTGAATAAAATTATTCATATTTAAACAAATTATTTCTTCTAGATATAATTCTAAATTATTAATGTGTATTTTATTAATTTTTAAACAATCGAGAATTTTATTAAGTAGAAAAGATTTGATGGAAATAAATTTTTAGTATGGAAAATTTTTTAAAAATATTTATGGGGTATCGAACCTCTATGTCCATGGTTAAAATACTCGTTTTAATCAAAGTTAAAAATTTACTAAAACATGAACATTTTCTATTTTTATTAAGTTCAGACATGCTCCAGATTCGGTCATATATCGAAAAAAATGAAAAAATATTATTTTAAAAAACAAATAGAGTTTAAATATTTTCACATATTAACCAAAGAAAACACTTGATTGCAAAAGCTAGACATTTGTGAATTTCCTTACTCA
The DNA here is from genome assembly GCA_001938485.1 of Girardia tigrina. NCBI lineage: Eukaryota > Metazoa > Platyhelminthes > Tricladida > Dugesiidae > Girardia > Girardia tigrina. The sequence continues at coordinate 12,867 of MQRK01199281.1, forward strand.
AATTATCATTCAACAACTGAACTCATACTAATTAACAACATATATTATGATATAAATATCGAAGAAAAACTTATTTTTGTAAATTATAAAATAACTTACTTGTAATCTTTTTTTTCTGAAGTAAGGAACTACAGCAAATCGAACTATGAGAATGACAATTATGGCCAGACCAATACTAAGTATAAATTTTCCATAAAGAGGTATTTTATCAAAGGCCAACACTAAATGATGTATTCAATACATAAAAATGTCATAGATATTATATTTATATAATAAATTGTATTCCTTTTTTCTAATATTTTGATTAAACATACGTATGTATGAATATACAGGTTAGACAGTAAACATGAGACAATATAAGAATGACAGAGTACAAATGTAATTTCCGCCATGACCTATAAAGATCTAAACCCAGAACGTTTCAAATATTTTTATAATAAATTATTAAAGGGAAAATTCCTAAAAAGGAACATTAATTAAGTAAATCAGTTTCACTAATGTCTAATGAGACTTCTTGATATTATTTATTTCCTTATTTTTTAATTTGTTTAACATTTTATCAAATTTGTAATATTAAAAAATTTTAATTATAATTTATTTTTTTATTTTAAGTCATCGAATAATTTTAATAAATATTAAAATTGTTTAGTAAACGTCTTTCCTTTTTACCATAAATTGAATGTTTATGTATTAATAATAATATATTTTTTGATTTGGCAAATCTATAAGGGGGACTTCCGACAAATAAATGGAAAAGTATCGGTTGAACGAACTTATTTTAAAAAAAGAATTTTTAAATTTTTACGTAGAATATTTTATAATTATTATGTTGCAGTTTTTTTAATATATTATTACAGAAAAAATAGAAAAAAGGAAAAATAAAAAAATATAAAAAAAATATGCTGATAGTGGTGTAGAAAAAAATTTCAAGCAAACTTTCGTCGATTCTCTTAAAACGGCAGCCGCAGCCCATGCTACGACAAATGTCATAGAAGTAGAAAAATTCGATGTGGCAGAGGCAGGCTATAAGACTTTATAGTGAATTTCGAGTAGTATGCCGCTATCTATGGAATAACGGATAATAAGTGAAAAATAATGATGACAACGAAACAACGAAGATATAAGAACAATCTAGAACAAAGTACTATAAATTAGAAGGATACTTGACTTTATAAGAAAACTATTAAACCCCTATCGAGTTCGAAGAAACGTTCAAGAAAGCGGAAAAAACTAATTGACAAATTGAAAAGACGTTCAGAATAAGAACGAATTTGCAAAATTAAGCTATAGAAAAATATTTAAAATGTCATAAATAGATTTGAAAATTTAGAATAAGCATAATCATACCAAAAAATTTGGTGTACAAGCTTTTATAATTTGTCATAAGTTTGCGGTTCTGTAAAACAGAAAGGGTTGTAGATTCAAATGAAATAATTGATATGAGAACCGTTCCAGTCGAAATCAGAAATGGAAAAAAATCGATCAGAATTATTGCGTTATTAGATGATGGTAGCAGCACTAGCTATATCACAAAAGATGTCGTAAAATGATTAAATATTCATGGTGAACCCGAAGAGATAAAGATTCATATGCTCAGTGACACAGAGAAAATATTACAAAGGGAAAGAGTATCATTGAAAATCAGCGAAATTGGAGTCCGAGAAAATTGGAGTTTTAAACCATTGGTCGTAAAAACAGTTATAAACGGAATAACTATAATCAATTGGGAAAACATTTAAAAAAATTGGAATCATTTAAAAGATATAAAGTTTCCGAAAATTAAAAGAGATGAAACCCTGAAAGTTCTTGTAGGTCTGGATCATCCGGAGCTTCACCAGTCACTTGAAGAAAAAGTGTGAAACAAACATGATCCGATCGCGAGACGAACAAGATTGGAGTGGACAGTCGTTGGACGGGTATATGGAAAGATGAAGGAAAAAATCATCACCAATTTTGGAATATCTCAACCAATTAGCGATGAGATGATGAAAACAATGATCCCAAAGTATTTTTGGGAGATAGAAGAATTTGGAAAAACTCCGACAATACCAATAAAATTCGATAATGTTATACTGAAAATGAAATTGGAAAAGAAAATTTCAGAAAAAGAAATCGGCATTCTAACAAATGAATTAGAATCGTCCGTTGAAGATTGTGTCAAAATATGAGAAGAGTTCGAGAAAATGAAAGTACTTTTGGTGAAGAGAGAAGAAACAATTAAACAAATGGGGAAAAGTTTTGAAGCAAAAGGAAACGAAATTAAGAGGTAGAAACAGGAGTAAATAGCGTTCAAAGTAAGAGAAATAGAATATGAGAAAATTAAAAATCAAAAGGTGGAACAAAAACAATTTGATATGTTACTGGAATGACCTTCAACAGAGGAGAAACTTGATTCAAAAATAATTAAATATAGTGCAATAAAAAGAGAAAAAATGGTTAAAAGTAAAAGAACAAAAAGTTCAAAAACTGAATTAAGGATCTTTTCTGTAGAACTAACAGTCAGCGACATGTCAAAAGAAGAACAAGAATCGATTGAGGAAATTCAAAGAGAAATATCGTGTAACAATAAATGCGAAATTGATAGAAACAAAAAGGAAAGAGAAGTCGAAAATTCTCAATGTTTGGAAAGAGTTTTGAGGTTAAATGTTCAAGGCGAGCCGCAGTTGAATCAATTCAAAAGGAATATTAAAGTCATCGAGCAAAATGAGAAAAGCATTAGTGTGAAGAGTGACATGATTTGTCGAAGAGACCGAGGCAGTTTTAAAGTGGATGGTTATCAAAAGAGTTTGACTGATAGAGACTATCGCACAAAGGAGTTACAAATCAATTGGATAAACCAATGGGTCAAAATTGCTGAACTTGGAACTCCATCAGATACATTGGAAAATTCAAAGTCAATTGTTAGTGGATTGAAACATTGGAAATCGAGAAAGAAAAAAGATCCAATGTTTCGAAGAATAGAGAATTGGAAGAGGAGAAAGAAAAAGGATGAAGTGATCCAAACAATTGATACTTGGAAAAAGAGAAAGAAAAAGCAGGACAATTCCACAAGAAGAACCACTTAATCTTAAAACAAAGGTTCTTATAAATTTCCAAAGCAAAGAAACTGTAAATAAATTTGTAAAAAAATATGTCATGATAACAAGCTGGTTGTTAAAATTGTTTTCGTTCAAGTGATGGTTCATTCGTGACAAAATATGGTTATAATGTTTTCGATTGTTAGTGGAGATTAAGAGGTTCCAATACAACCAAATGATAAAATAAAAGGCTAAATGTTCGGTCAAAGGGGGGAGAATTTGGAGCGGAGAACTGCCAATTTGACCGAACATTTTTGCAAGTTTCAGCATATAAATAAAATATATAATTAAAATAATTAAATTAAATAAATTAAAATAAAATAATTAAAAGAACCCTTTAGTTAAATAAATAAAGTAGTTAAAATAATTAAATAAAATAAATAAATTAAATTAATTAAATGTAAAATTAAATAGTCAAAAATAAAATTAATATTAGGATTTCCATTCGTGCTTTTAAATCCATTTTAATTTGTTTTCTTTCAATCAATTTCAATCGATTGATAACTGTCGACGGATTAGTTTTTTTTAGTTTTGGTGGTGTGTCTTTGTTCGGGAATGATTCTAAAGTATTCATATTTGATTGTGTAATTTTGAACTGTCGAAACCGATATAATTGAACAAATGGTGAGCCTCTTTTTTTTATGTTAAGTTTTCTTCCTCAGTGTATGTTTGTGTATGTATGTGTGTTGTGTGAATGAACTGTCTGCATGCATGTGTGTTAAAGTCTGAAATGAATTTTAATTGCAGAAAGTGCGTGTGTGTTAAAGTGTGTGTGTGTAAAAGTGTTTGAATTGCAATCACAATTTAAAAGTTACTAAAAAAAGTGTCGTAAAAAATAAAATGGTCACTTCGTTCTTACTCTATTTTGAACAATAAAAAAAATTTTAAAAACTTGAATAATAAAATGGCATCCAGTATCAATGACGATGATTTTGAAAACAGTAATTATCGTAAACAAAATAATCTACGAAATATCGATATTATTGCATGTTGTGAAGATACTGAGAATATAAAAGATTCTGATGACATAAATAATTCTGTAAATATCGATATGTTACCCTGTTCTGGAGATTCTGAGAATACAAAAGATTCTAATGACCAAAATAATTCCGTAAAAATCGATTTAACAATTTCCAGCGATACTAAGACTGTATGTGTTAGTGAAGACTCTTGTGAATTTGAATTGC